>RJWJ010005365.1:51623-69227 GCA_004363605.1 Indri indri
GGCGATTACTAAGCTCCTCGTTGAAATGTTAGTTCTTCTTTGGTTTTCAATATTGCTTTTTAAATAACGTTTTTCAAGATAGATCTAGGAGTATGAAAATTATTTTGAAGTTGTGTAGTATGGATTTATATTGCCATGGAAATGCCATTTTTGATACTGGGCGAAGTGGAGTCGACCAAAAAGAGAAGATATTGGACTTCTTTTGCACCAGACTGCTCTAGTGTGAAGTACTGTGTTTTAGGTAGTTGGCAGTAGTGCATAAACAATTTTGTATTGTCTTTGGAGTTCTAATTTTTTAAAGATTATTTCTAAAAACATTCAGAGGCCTGGATAGCCATTCAGTTGGTTATCAGTTCCTCATGATTCAAGTAGATATTATAATATGCTAATTAATTTAACTTTTCTTAAGGCATTGGTTTTCTTCTCCTGTAAAACGAGGATTATAATAGTATCCACTTTATAGGTTATTGGGGTTGGGGTTAATTGACAAAAACCTATGTAAAATCCTTAGTATGGTATCCAGGTAACATATAGTAGGCGATTAAGTCCATATTAATTGATATTTGTTATTTAAGAATTTTCAGTGAAGCGCGGGAGCCCATATATTCTGCATAGACTTTTATAAACAAAATCAAAATTGAGTCCTTGAGAAGTTCCTTTCTTATTGATATGTTATTACTAGCAAGAGGCATTGTGGTACAGTGAAAACAGCCTTTGAATTGGTAATTTCAGGGTGGTGGGGACCTTGGAGTCTCCACACACTAGTTGTGTGCCTTTGAACTTGTTAGCTTCTTCATTTGTAAAAAGAATAATAAGAATGTACACCAGGTAATTTGGGTGTTTATTTATTTATTTTTTTTCCTTTTTTTTTTTTTTTTTGAGACAGAGTCTCACTCTCTTGCCTGGGGCGAGTGCCATGGCGTCAGCCTAGCTCACAGCAACCTCAAACTCCTGGGCTCCAGCAATCCTACTGTCTCAGCCTCCCGAGTAGCTGGGACTACAGGCATGCGCCACCATGCCCGGCTAATTTTTTCTATATATATTTTTAGCTGTCCAGTTAATTTCTTTCTATTTTTGGTAGAGACGGGGTCTCGCTCTTGCTCAGGCTGGTCTCGAACTCCTGAGCTCGAACAATCCGCCCGCCTCGGCCTCCCAGAGCGCTAGGATTACAGGCATGAGCCACCGCGCCCGGCCCGATTTGGGTGTTTAAATGAGAATGTATGATGAGACTGTCGTAAACAAAAGTAAATAAAATGTCGATGTTTTTATTAAATCATCTTTTAGGGGTTACCAGATTTTCTCTTTTTGGTTGCAAGAGCGGGTCCTTCTCCCACCCCCTGTAGAGTACCAAAAGATTTTTAGGAAAAAAATGTTGTCCCACTGTTGTATATAGGCACTGTGTATTAATAATGGTTTTGACTAAGTTTTTATATTTTGTGGTTTGCTGTCTTTTTATTCCACTGTGTTGAGGCTCTGGAGAGATATATGTGTGTATGTGTATGTGTGTATATATATATATATATTTTCCCCCCCTTGGCGACAGGGTCACCCTGTCACCTGGGCTAGATTGCAGTGGCATCATCATAGCTCACTGCAACCTCAGACTCCTGGGGCCAAGCCATCCTCCTGCCTCAGCCTCCCCAGTAGCTGGGACTACAGGCGTGTGCCACTGCACCTGGCTAATTTTTCAACTCTTTGTAGAGACTGGGTCTTGATGTTGCTCAGGCTGGTGGATGTATTTTTTAATAAGATTAGTCCATGTTAACATTGGGTGACTATTTCATACCTAATAGGAATTTGGAGTGTTCAGGTTAAGTTACATCTCTGTCCACAAACAAATTAGCGATTTACTTTTCTCATTTATACATGATTTGGAGCAAAATTATTTTGATTATTTTGTAGCTTTGGAGGCAAATTTTTTTTTTTTTTTTTGAGACAGTCTCACTCTGTTGCCAGGGCTAGAGTGCCGTGGCGACAGCCTAGCTCACAGCAACCTCAAACTCCTGGGCTCAAGCAATCCTACTGCCTCAGCCTCCTGAGTAGCTGGGACTACAGGCATGCGCCACCATGCCTGGCTAATTTTTTCTGTATATATATTTTTAGTTGTCCAGATCGTTTCTTTCTATTTTTTAGTAAAGACGGGGGTCTCGCTCTTGCTCAGGCTGGTCTCGAACTCCTGAGCTCAAATGATCCACCTGCCTTGGCCTCCCAGAGTGCTGGGATTACAGGCGTGAGCCACCGCGCCCTGCCCCTGGAGGCAGAATTAATTGATGAATCTTAACACCTTTGCAGAGATGTTCTGTGTACTTTTAAAATTTTCTGATTGTCTTTTCTAATACTACCACTGCCATTCTTAAAAGGGGGTTTTGATTTCTTCTTAAAGCTTCTTAAATAGCTTCTCTTTTAGGCCGGGCGCGGTGGCTCACGCCTGTAATCCTAGCACTCTGGGAGGCCGAGGCGGGCGGATCGTTCTGAGCTCAGGAGTTCGAGACCAGCCTGAGCAAGAGCGAGACCCCGTCTCTACCAAAAATAGAAAGAAATTAATCGGACAGCTAAAATATATGTATAGAAAAAAATTAGCCGGGCATGGTGGTGCATGCCTGTAGTCCCAGCTACTCGGGAGGCTGAGACAGTGGGATTGCTCGAGCCCGGGAGTTTGAGGTTGCTGTGAGCTAGGCTGATGCCACGGCACTCGCCCCAGGCAAGAGAGTGAGACTCTGTCTCAAAAAAAAAAAAAAAAAAAAAAAAAATAGCTTCTCTTTTAAAATTTGAAATGTGCAGAAAATAAAGGGAAGAGTATTTCCACAACCAGATTTACTGCTTTTTTAAAATGTCTTATTTGGACATGATTTTAAATTTACAAAAAAGTTGCAAGAATAGTACAAAAAATTCTCAAATATCTTTCACCTAGATTCCTCAAATGTTAACATCTGACCAATTTGCTTTATCCTCTTTTTCTCTCCAGTTTTCTTCTGAAATGTTTTGCTAAAAAGTTGCAGACATGATGCCCTTAACTCATAGTTAAGTGTTAACCTAAAAACCAGCACCTCTTATTTAACGACAATACAATGATCAAAATCAGGAAATTAACACCGATGCAGTATTACCTAATCTACAGGTCTTAACTAGATTTTGCCAGTTGTCCTGAATTGATATCACATTTTAAAATTTTATTTCTTCATAAAATCCAGCTCCTGTAGGATGATGACCAGCTTTTTAAAAAAGCAGTTTTACGAAGGTGTGGTTGACATATAAAATTCACTTGTAAATGTACGGAGTTGTGTACCCATCACCCCAAAGGGATTCCTCCTGCCTGTTTGCAAGTCACTCTGTTCTATGACAGTTCTGGGCAACCACTAATTTTTCTTTGTAGATAGTGTTGTTTTTTAATCATTGTGAAAATGGTGAGATGACAAAGTGGAAATCTCTCAGATCAGCTCCCTTTTTGGAGATTCAAAACCTTTGAGTATTTTCATGCTTCTGAAAAGCTTTACAGTAAAAGAAATACTTTTGTTAATCAAGCATTTCCTGTTCTTCTTTGGGAACAGAACAAAATAATTCTGGAATAATTCTGCAGACCTGGTTCATGTTTGCAAGTATATGTTTACTGAATGAATGAATGAGTTGTATGTGAGTGTTTGCTTAGGGGAATCTGTGGGTTCATTTTTACCAGAAATTTGGCACCCAGTGTACTGATGATGGAGAGCTAGTCCAAAAATCTATCCTGGGTTTAATACTTTGTTTCTATCTGGATGAGTCTGCAATAGAGAAATGCTTGTAAGCAGTATTTTGCATACCTATGGTATCCTCAGGAGTGCAAAAAAAGGAATGGTTTGAAAGAATACAGAGAAAAAAGTGGAAAAGAGAAAAGCCAAGTGCATGTATATATTGGATAGTAGAGATAAATGATTTTTTTCCCTTTTTTTGACTAAATTTATTGAGATAAAATTTACACACAATAAAATGCATCCATTTTAATTTCAGTGAGTTTTAACAAATGCATACACCTGCTTGACCACCACCACCCTAGAGATGGGGAACACTTCCATCATAGGTATTTGTTTTTGTTATTTGGGACCATAAAGCTTCATACTTAGCAGATCAAGGTACATTGAACCTTCCAAAAGTAAAACACTTAAAATTTTTAAAAATGCTATTTAAATCATTTCAGTGCTAATGAAATAACTCTACACCTCTCTTTTTCCTTAAAGTTCACGTACAATTCCTCAGCAAATCCTATTGACTACCTTCAAAATATATCAGGAATCCAACAACTTGATACCACCTTCATTACTACCTCCTGTTCCAGGCCATCATCTCATCTACCTGGATTATGACAGTAGTCTCTTGGCTTCCATCTTATTTTCTTCAAGTCTTAAATCAGTGGCCAGTGATACTATTAAAACGTAAATCAAGTAAAAAAAAAACACTTTAAAATGTTTTCCATCTTGTTCAGAGTAAAAACCAAAGCCTTCACAGTGTGTTAAAAGTCCTATACTCTCTGAATACCCTCCCCAAATAACACTCAGTATTTATATTTGACTTTCCTTATTTGTTCTGCTCAAGTCATACTGTTGGCTTTGCTGGTCCTCCTGCAAACATGCCATGCCCATCTCACTCAGTCTCTTTGTATTTGTTGTTTCCTTTGTTTGGAAAGTTCTTCTCCCCAGATAGGAGTAGAGCTTCCTGCCTTAGCCTCTTTTCAAATCTTTGAAATCTTTGCCTTCATGGTGAGGCCTGATCACCATATTTAAAATAAACCACTCTCTAGCTCTCTTCCCTGCTTTGTTTTTCCACAAAGTACCTACCAACTTCAGTGTCTGTATAAATTATTATTATAAGAGTATTACAATTTGTTTTATTTATCATGTGTAGGTAACAACTGATAGGCTTTGTTTATTGATTATAAAAGTTTACTCAATCATTTTCACATGGCAAAACAGAACTATATGTTGAAATAAGTAGTTGATACTTCCATTTTCTAAAATTGCTTATTTCAACATACAGTTTTATGTTAAGTGAGCATTAATATTTAAGATTGGCTGGGCGAGGTGGCTCACACCTATAATCCTAGCACTCTGGGAGGCAGAGGCAGGAGGATCGCTTTAGCTCAGGAGTTTGATAACACCCTGAGCAAGAATGAGACCCCATCTCTAATAAAAATAGAAAAATTAGCCAGAAACAGTGGTGCGTGCCTGTAGTCCCAGCTGCTTGGGAAGCTGAGGCAGGAGGATGGCTTGAGCCCAGAAGTTTGAGGTTGCAGTGAGCTATGATGACACTGCACTCTAGACTGGGCAACAGAGTGAGACCCTGTCTCAACAAAACAAAGCAAAAAAGAGAGCCTGTTTCAAAAAAAAAAAAAATTATGAAAGATCACCAGAAATGTTTGTTTTCTGAATTTCTGTAGGAGGGGCTATTATCTTAAAGGGAAAAAAAGGAATATCCTTAATACAGAGTTTTACTTTTTAAATATTATTTATATTTTATACTAGTGGGGGAAAAGTGGTTCTAAAGATGAATTCATGCCCCAATCTTATAACCATTGTGAGGCTAGGCACAGGCTCATTGCTAGCATAGTAACGCAACATGAGGTAGCTTAAAATTTGTTTATTGAGTTCCTCAGAGTTTTTTTACTGATTGATTCATTAATCAATTTATTTATTCAACAGGTATTAAAATCAACTGCCCTCCTAAGAAAGTGCTGAGATAGAGTATTATAATGATAATACAAGAGCTTCTGTAAGTAGGACAGTAGCCTTCTCTGTTTAAAAAGGAGATACATCTTCTGGAATACTTATTTTTGTTTTGGGCAAGAGTATTATGAAAAGATTATTTAAAAACTCAACACATTTACAATCTTGTAATCTTGTGTTTTCCCTGTGTTAATATATGCTGATACCTACCTAATATTTTAAAGCATTTCGAGTACCTTATTTGCTAAGTACATGAAATCATCCTAGGAATTCCGTTACCTGTAGAGTTTTCTAAATATTTTAAGTATACTGTATTTTCTGAAGTTGAAGTTTAGATTTTATGGAATATTGTATTATCCTAATTACTAAGTCAAAGGAACAGTTGTAGGAAGAACAGTTGTGAGCACAAAGGACGTGCTTTTCTGTTTTAAAGAAATGTCTAATACACAGGTAAAAAGATACTCAACCTCATTAGTGATAAGGGAAATGTAAATTGAAATAAGAGCATTTTTACTTATATTGTTATAAGTTTAACAGTGATTTATTCCGGTAATGGTGAGGAAAGGACATACCCATGTATGGGTGGTGGGAATATAAATTTGTACACCAGTTTTGGGGGATGATTTGGAGGTAAAGTGTATATAGTACTAATCAGATGCATATGGTTGGTTATATGCCTAATAAGTCCAAGAATGTTCAACATTATTTTTAAGACCTAAAATGTAGAGCCAACTATTAATGTTTATGTCTGTATTGTAATAATTTACTGCATTACAAAAAGTGGAATAAAACTTTATGAACAGACATGAACAGATGTCAGTGATGATGGAGAAATTCATGTGACAATATAACATGATTACATTGTAGGAAAACACAAATTATTACGTATTAGTTTTTATGTATGGAAAGATATTTAGAAGAACACAGCGATATATACCAAACTGTTGGGGTTAGGGAGTAAGAAGTGGAAGACTTGCACTTTTTATTTCCTCTCTTCTGAAGGGTGAGTAAAACAATTATAAAACACAAAAGAGAGAAAATAGTAGAGAAAAAAATTTTAAAATAGCTTTTATCAACTCTAGACTTCACTTGCAGGTAGGGGAATTTCATTTTTGGGTTGGGGAATTTTTCTTACTGTCCCAACAGATATATTTATCAGTTCACTAATTTTGGAGGATCAATGATAGGGGAATCATCCCACTTATTTTGGCTACTTGTTTGTTTTGTTTTCTGAGACAAGATCTCACTCTGTTGCCTGGGTTAGAGTGCAGAGGCATCATCATAACTCAGTTTCAAATTCAGCCTCAAACTCCTGGGCTCAAGAGTAATCCTTCTGCCCCAGCCTCTAGAGTACCTGGGACTATAGGCATGTGCCACCATGCCTGGCTAATTTTTAAATTTTTTGTAGAGATGAGGTCTAGCTATTGTTGCCCAGGCTAGTCTTAACTCCTGGCCTCATGCATTCCTGCTGCCTCAGTTTCCTGAGTTGCTGGGATTACAGGTGTGAGCCACTGTGCCCAGCTGCTTTTTTTTTTAATTGGTGCACAGAACCCACCTAGGACATCCTAACATTGTTTTCTACTTTTTCCTATATTTCTGGATGCTTAAGTATGTTAACAAAAATAAAATTTTGATGGAGGAAAAGTTTTAAATACTTCTGTTCATTTAGCTAAAGGACAGTTTCCTTTAATGTTACGAACTAAACAGTTAAATGTGTTCTTACATCTTTAAAAATCAAATGCTAGCTTCTGATTCTTAAATTTGATTCAAGAACAGTTAAGAGGTTTACTTTTAAGTTTAAGAAAAATTACGACTTCTTACTGTCAAAAGTTGTATCTTCTCTTTATATTTGAGTCGTTACTATGTGACCTGATGTCAGCAGTTTTTCCCTCCCAGGTGTGTAGTTTACAGACACATTTGTCCTTTAGGAACTGGCCAAGATTGAATCAACAAATACTGTGTAACCTTGTAAATTTAGTTTTCAGGGTACTGATGGGTATTTAAAAAATAAATGCATCAGAACACTTTAAAAAAAACCTGTTAGTTACCATCTGGATTCTGAGTTTGATTTAAAAAGATTCGTTGATGTATGGTATTTAATTTTTGGATATTAACTGAACCTCAAAATTTTTTTCTTCCTTTATATGTATTCCCACATGATTGTAGGAGTCTATCCTGAACTTAGATCGTGTACATTTTGGGAGCTTATTTTAGAAAAGATCTAAGTTTTAAAAATTCTCAATGGACAGACAGAGAAAAGAGGGTCTTTGCCAACTCCTTTGGGTAAGAAAACTTTAGAATTTTGCAGATACTCTAAAAATGAAGGCCAACAAACCAGGCATATCAAGTTGTAAAGTTTTCAAATAAAATGATTTGTCATGGTTTTTTTCTTTAGACCTCTGCTGTAAGAATGTCTTTCCCCCCTCATTTGAATCGCCCTCCCATGGGAATCCCAGCACTCCCACCAGGGATCCCACCCCCACAGTTTCCTGGCTTTCCTCCACCTGTACCTCCAGGTAAGTTTATTGTTAACTGTTTTTTGTCTTGCACTTTTGTCATTATGATACTGCTTGAGGAAAATTTTACGTATGTGACTATGTTAGTAGTAAAGGGTGTCTCTCAGCATCATTCTGGAAATGGTGGATTCTCATTTTTTTATGGCAGTAGTTTCTATACCTAACTAAGTATCAAAATCATCTGGGATGGTTAAACAGTTTACAGGAGTTGGTTCATAGAATGTAGGTTACAAACAGCTGATCTATTTTATTTTATTATTTTATTTTAATTTTTAATTATTTGGTTAGTTTTTGACAAGAGTCTTGCTCTGTCGTGCCAGGTAGAGTGCACTGGGGTCATCATAGCTCAGTGCAACCTCAAACTCCTGGGCACATCCTCCTGCCTCAACCTCTGTAGTAGCTGGGACTACAGGTGCATGCCATGACACCTGGCTAATTTTTCTTTTTTAGAAGTAGAGGCTGGGTCTCACTCTTCCTTAGGCTGGACTTGAACTCCTGAGCTCAAGCAATCCTCCTACCTCAGACCTCCCAGAGTGCTAGTATTATGGGCATGAGCCACCGTGCCTGGCCGTGTCTTTCAGAGTCAGCTACTCCTTAATTTTGAAGTAGGCAGTTTACTAATGTAGGTTCAGCTCTGGGGAACTTCCATCCTTGTGGTCTGAAAAGCCACAAGATAAGCATGACAGTTTTTGTGGAATATCATTTTAAACTTCAAGAATTTGGAGGAGGCTGGTCTGATGGTAGTGGGTTATCAGAACTTTATAACATTAGTGTAACTAAAGTTGGTATACAACCCCCCACTGCTAAATTTGACTTGCTTTAAATAAATAAATAAGAATTTGGGGGAAAATCATAATTTTAAAAATCAGAACAGTTATTTATGTATGTATATTGTGGAGTCGAGTGCAGTTTTTTACAAATACTTTTTTTTCCCCTAAATTAACACTACATGCACTCACTAGTAACACAAATACTTTTAAACATTTATATTTATATCAATGCTACTTTAAGTTGTGCTTCTAGATAATCATGGATGTGTATTTGTTATTATTTGCTACCAGAAGAGTGATGTAAAAATTTACTATTGGTTTATTATCCCATGTAACAGTTAAATTTTAAACAGTAACTTAGCTGCTCTATAATGGACCATAAATAGACTAAATGCCGCTGAAGGGGAGGTTGAGAAAATAATGTTAGCAAAAAACTGAATAAGGTAGTTATCAGCAATCAAACAGATTAATAACTATAGAAGGAAAGTGTTCATTTGGGCATCAGTTTTTTTCTTTCATCCATATATCCTGATTTTATTTATATGTTTATAGTCTCAATGCAGATTTGTTTTTTGATAGACCTTACCATGACCATGATGCAAAGCCCAGGTGTTGTAGGAGTTTCAGGGAAGAATAGTTTACTTTCTATTTCTTTGTGAAGAAATTTAAGGGGTTTGAAGTGAAGCTTAATCACTTATTCAAAATCAGGAGAGGTGAGAAATGGAAAATTCATGCTTTAATTTCCTTACCAGTACATTGGGTTTATAGAAAGGATTTTAAATTTCTTTGAATTTTTAAAGGAAAAAATACAACCTCAAACTCCTGTGCTGAAATGATCCTCCCACCTCAGCCTCCTGAGTGGCTGGGACTACAGGCGCATGCCCACCATGCCTGGCTAATTTTTCTATTTTTTTTGTAGAGAAGGGGGTCTCACTATGTGGCTCAGGCTGGCCTCGAACTCCAGACCTCAAGCAATTCTCCCACCTTGGCCTCCCAAGTGCTAGGATTACAGGTGTGAGCCACCACACACCCAGCTCTTATCTTTTAATATGGGTTATAGACCCTAAAACGAGATTTTTAGTATTTTTTGTTGCCTGAGTGATGGCATACTAACGTGGGCATTTATTCACAGTGTAATAATGCTGTTATAATTCTGATTCCATTCGTAACAGCATATAATACCATTTCTGTTTAGGAAAACATGCTTTACCTGGGTGATAAATTTGACTTCAGTTCCAGCTCAGTCACTACCTGCTTTCTGTGTACGGCATCAGTAGTATGCTAAACTACTGTAATAATTCAAAGCCACAATACTAGTCTTCATGTATAGTTTTCTTGTTTTGCCTATGAGTACAGTTAAGTGAACTCTGAGATAATGTATGTGGTGATGACAGTATATATTAAATTACAAAATAAATTTGGGAAATAGCCATTATTTTTCCTTAAAAAGCAATACATGTATACAGAAAAAAGTTTCCCCCCAGCATTCCTTAGTTACCTTCTACAAAGGCAGCCTTTCTTATCAGTTTCTAGTGTGTCTCTCTCCAGAGATACGCTGTGCGTTTTCCAGTATGTTTGCTTATATTTACTCTTTCCCCACTTATTTTTTAAAAAAACTCAAATGGTATCGTACTGTTCACATTTTGTACACTTTGCTTTTTTCCACTTCAGCATGCATAGATCTTAAATGAAGCAGTGTGTTTTTCAATGTCAATTCTATATTGCATGAAATTAGTAAGTCAGAATAGGAAACATACTATCAAACTTTGAATAACTGTAAAAAGGAAAAATTTTTTTCAAGATGTCGTTTTGTGAATATTTTCTTTAACAGAAAGTTGACACATAGATTACAATTGATAAATGAAGTGGTTTTGTTTTGTAAAGTTAAGGTGAAAAATTTAGATACAACTTGATTTAGTTTTAAGTGGGTTCACATTAAATTATTTCGATTTCACAGGCACTTTGAGGAAATAGAATTGAGGAAACTGAAACTGAGGTTAAAGTGCTTGCCCAAGGTTGCTTAACTAAAAGTTGATAGAACCCTAATTTGATTCTGAAGTCTCTTTTTCCGTTTTACAGTTTGCTGTATCCTTACTGATAGGAATCTTGATTTGTACCTTTTAAAAATCATAATGTGAAAACTGAAATTATTTTAAATGAATTATAAGAAAATAAAGGGGCCTGACACGGTGGCTCACACCTGTAATCCTAGCACTCTGGGAGCTGAGGCAGGAGGATTGCTTGAGGCCAGCAGTTAGAGACCAGCCTGAACAAGAGGAGAGCCCCAAGTCTACAAAAAATAGAAAAATTAGCTGGCCGTGGTGGCGAGAGCCTGTAGTCCCAGCTATTTGGGAGGCTGAGGCAACAGGATCACTAGAGCCCAGGAACCCAGGAGTTTGAGGTTGCAGTGAGCTATGATGACACCACTGCACTCTACCCAAGTGACAGTGAGACTCTGTCTCAAAAAACAAAAAAGAAAATAAAGGGATAGTATTAAATGTTTAAGAATTTGTTACCAGTCTTAGATGGAAAACAATCTTAAATTGTTATTAAATTTGAACCGAAGGTTAATTTCAGACCTTAAGATATTTGGAAGCATTTAAAAATTTATGTTCAGAGTGTAGTCAAACATTTAATTTTTCTTTCTTCGCACCTTTTTCCTTAGTTCTCAAATAATACAGTTTCTTCCTTAGTTTTGTAAATAAGGAAGGACACAAAGCTATTAATGAGTAAACAATGCAGTTGAAAGCAGATGCTCCTAAGTTGTCAGTGGTACATAGCCCATTGACAGCTCCTAAACCGTGAGAATGAGTTAATCAGAGCAGCAGATGCTTGTCTTAAGAGATTGGTTTCCTCTTTGATTAGTGGCTGAGATTACTGATGTGACCTTTTTTTTTTTTAAATTAGAGACAGGGTCTTGCTCTGTTGTCCAGGCTGGAGTGTGGTTGCGTGATTATAGCTCAATATATTCTCCAACTCCTGGGCTCAATTGATCCTCCCCTCTCAGCCTCCCAAGTAGCTAGAACTACAGGTGTGGGCCACTGTGCCCCAGCTGTGTGTGTGTGTGTGTGTGTGTGTGTGTGTGTGTGTGTGTGTGTGTGTGTGTGTGTGTGTGTGTGTGTGTGTGTGTGTGTGTGTGTGTGTGTAGACAAAGTCTCACTATATTGCCCAGGCTGGTCTTGAACTCCTGGCCTCAAGTGATTCTCCCACCTCGGACTCCCAAAGCACCAGGATACAGGCATCATCAGCTACCGCACCTGGCTGTTGATCTCAGTTTTTGCATGATTTTCATTTTCTGTGAAAGAATCTGGAATAAGAAGATTCTTGGGTTTTCAGATTAATTTCTCATTTGATACTTAGAAAAAAACTTTCAAAGGATTTGCTTTTACTTCATGTGACAAAATTGTATAATTTATTGTGTACAACATGTTTTGAAATATATATGTATTGTGGACTGGCTAAATTGAGCTAATTTATATATGCATTACTACACATGCTTTTTTTTTTTTGTAGTGCAAACACCTAAAAATCTAATCTTGGCAATTTCGAAGAATACAGTACATTGTTAACTATAGTCAACCATGTTGTACAATGTATTTTTACTTGTGAAGGATTCATTAATTCCATTGTTCACCCGTAAAGTGAACCTGTATGGGTTTGTGAAAAGGGCTGGTTTTGAGGATTGCTGAACCGTATAAACATGAATGGATCACTATCCAGAATTCTATTATTCGTTAAGGCAGAAGGATGTTGTGGTAGCCATTTTGCTTTCAGAATAGGGTATTTTGTAAGTTTATGTAGATTGACCTGATACCACGTTGCTTTTGAAAACAAGACATTATTCATCAATATTTTATTTTCATTTGTCCTATATTTGCACTTACGTTAACTATGAATGAGGGTACTTATTTGTATGTAGTTGATGTAGAATACAGTTATTTATAATACTGTTCTTTTTTGTTATTATTTCAGCATATTATGGGGGTACAGATGTTTAGGTTACATATGTTCCCCTCCCCCCCGCCAGTCCAAGCTTCAAGCATGTCCATCCCCTGGACGGTGTGCATCACACTCTTTGTGTATGCATATGCCCGTCCCCTCCTCCCTCCTCCCTCTAATACTATTCTTTTTTTTTTTTTTTTTTTTTTGAGACAGAGTCTCACTCTCTCACCTGGGGCGAGTGCCGTGGCGTCAGTCTAGCTCACAGCAACCTCAAACTCCTGGGCTGAAGCAATCCTACTGTCTCAGCCTCCTGAGTAGCTGGGAACGACAGGCATGCGCCACCATGCCCGGCTAATTTTTTCTATATATTTTTAGCTGTCCAATTAATTTCTTTCTGTTTTTAGTAGAGACGGGGTCTCGCTCTTGCTCAGGCTGGTCTCGAACTCCTGAGCTCAGAACGATCCGCCAGCCTTGGCCTCCCAGAATGCTAGGATTACAGGCGTGAGCCACCGCGCCCGGCCACTTATAATACTATTCTTAAGACTCATTATGCTTTTTTCTTTTTTAGGAACCCCAATGATTCCTGTACCAATGAGCATTATGGCTCCTGCTCCAACTGTGAGTATAATTTAAAGGAGGAATTAAAAGTTATGGTAGTGCTAGTGCTTTGAAAGCTAAACAACTTGATAAACTTAAATAAATTATTTACAAACGTTTAAAAGAATAACGAGAGTGAGAGCACCCATGCATTTTATAGCACTTACTTGATAAGTATCATTTTCACTCAGCTGTGCATGTATGCAATTGCCCCTAAAATATGCTCCCTGGATAATTTTATGATTTTTTTTCCCTTACTCTCTTGATCCTTCATATACTTATTATTACAGATTTAGGACTTTGGCTTATTTATTTATTTATATATACATACATAGTCATACTGTATTGCCCTGGCTGGAGTGCAGTGGCATCATCATAGCTCACTGCAATCTCAAATTCCTGGTCTCAGCCAATCTTCCTGCCTCAGCCTCCTAAGTAGCTAGAACTACAGGCTCAAGCCACAACACCTGGCTAATTTTTTATATTTTCAGTTGAGACAGAGGTCTCTTGCTTCCTGAGGCTGATCTTAAACTCCTGAGTTCAAAAGAGCCTCCTGCCTCGCTCTGCCTCCCAGAGTGCCAGGATTACAGACATGAGCCACCTTGCCCAGCTGAGGACTTTGGCTCTTTTATCATTTCCTCATCTTATCTTGGTCCTGGGAGATGGAAGAATGATCTTTCTAGTCTCTTCTAAGAATGTAGGAATGATCCTTGGAAAAATTTAAATTTTGAAATGAAATTTGTGTTGAGTACCTTTCTGCTCTTTCCTCCCACCTCCCTAATTTTTAGTCCTCTCAAAGCTATTAATATTTTCATCTGAGTCTTTTCTGTCCTTTAGTATGATGTTTTCAAGCTTTGTAAAGCTTTACTAAAGCCTTTTCCTGAAATGTTGTATTATTCATTCTTAGGTACTGAACCTTAATTGTCCGCCTTTATCAGAGCTTCTGAACACTGCAAGCATCTTTTAAAGAATGCTGGTGCATGAATAATAATAACTCTCTTAACTTGTGTTTAGCCAGAGTTTTTCTTTGAATTAATTGGTATAATAGGCTTCATGTGGAGTTCTATTATGAGGGAGGGTAGCCCTCATTACTTTCTCAACTTTTTAAAGATATCTGTGAGTTTTGAGAAGGGAGGGGAGTGTTATTCATAGTAAAAGGGAAAGGGGAACTACATGGGTAAATGGGAATCTGCTGCTAGGCGGACTACTAAGATTTGGTTCTGCAGCCCAAGGGGAATCCAGTTTTTCTTATATTGGACACCCATAGTTGGGCTATTTTGAAAAGCCTCCATGGGACAGGTACTCTTACCCTTTTTATTTCAGACTAGGAAAGGGTAGAATTTGGGGTTGGAGCAGCTCCCTTAGTTCACCACTGTTTATTCAGTGTGTAGTGAGGGTGTTTTGTTGAATTTGGTGTGAAGTACAACGATCCTCCTCTGGGAAGTTGAAAGCTGTAAAGGGGAAATAAGATAGGAACATAAATAACTGATAAAAGGCAAAATATAAGTGGGAGAGTGCTAAGCGGTGTTTGAATAGTCTGCCAGAGGATTAGGAGGGATAATTGAAATTTTTTATACTGGTGCTGAGAGTACAGTTGTGAAAAAAACTTCCTGGATATAGTTGAGAGTTTTAAATGGTTTATGATGTCTTAAAATTTAAAAATTATGTCTTAAAGATAAAATTGAGTTATTTTTATTTGCTTTTTCAAGTTTTTTTTTTAGAAGAAAGGTAATCTGTTAATAGTATTGCAAGTTTATTTGTAATGAATAAGTTTAGATTAATGAAATGTGCTATGTGTTTTAGGAGCTTTAGATTAAGTATGCAAGAATGCAGAAGCTTAAATATGCTATATATTTACTACTTTAAAATTGATGTTTTAATGTAATGTTGCATTACATGATAGGAAGTTTAATTGCTTGATCAAATTTTATTGCCTTTTATCACCTTAGGTCTTAGTACCTACTGTGTCCATGGTTGGAAAGCATTTGGGAGCAAGAAAGGATCACCCAGGCTTAAAGGCTAAAGAAAATGATGAAAATTGTGGTCCCACTACTACGGTTTTTGTTGGCAATATTTCTGAGAAAGCCTCAGACATGCTTATAAGACAGCTCCTAGCGGTAAGTTAAACTGTTCTCATTAAAACATTTTTTATTGTAAATTTCAAACTTAAGGAAAAGCAGAAGGAGGACTCTTAATGATAATTTTCTCCCAACTTTTTATTTGAAAAATTTCACTCCTGTAAAAAAGGTAAAAGAGTGAGTAGTACAGTGAACATTCAATTTACCTAGACTCATCAGTGAACATATTTTAGTACATTTACCTTATCTCTACGTATACATGCATACCATACACACTTTTATTTTTGCTGAATAATTTGAGAGTAAGTTGCGACATGACATTTCACCTCTGAATCCTTTGTGGTTTTCTTAAGATTAAGGACATTCTCCTGCATAGTCACAATGCCATTATTACACTTAAGAAATTTAAGACTGATACAATAGTGTTAATTAATACATATGTACTTAATAACGGCTGTAATAGGTATTTTTTGTTTTTGATTTATGATCCAGTGAAGGATTTTTGTGTTGCATTTCGTCATGGTGCCTCTTTAGACAGCTGCTTTTTAAGGGGTGGGGCGGGGGAGTCTCATTATGTTCCTGGCTAGAGTGCAGTGGCGTGCTCATAGCTCACTGCAGCTCAAACTCCTGGGCTCAAGCAATCCTCCTGCTTCAGCCTCCCAAGTAGCTGGGGTTACAGACATGCACCACACCCAGCTAATTTTTCTGTTTTTAGTAGACATGGGGTTTTGCTCTTGCTCAGGCTGGTCTCAAACTCCTGCGCTCAGGCAGTCCTCCCACCTCAGCCTTCCAGAGTGCTAGGATTACAGACGTGAGCCACTACACCCGGCCAGCTTCTTTGGTAGAGAACATTTTCCTGCCTTTTTTGTTTATTTGCTTGTTTTGTGTTTGTCTTCCATTATGTTGGCATTTTTGAAGAATCCAAATCTTTTGCAGAATGTCTCTCCCAACTTGTATTTGACCGATTGTTTGCTCAGGGTTAGATTCAGAGTGAACCTTTTTTTTAAGAATGTTTCATTGGTGAGGCATTCTTCTCAGTGTAGCATAGCAAGAGACATGTATTTCTTTGTCCTATTTTTGGTGATGTTAAATTACTTGGTTAAGGTGGTCAGATCTCTCCATAGTAAGAGTACCTTTCCCTCTTATAAGTAATAAGTAATCCCTGGGTTAGTATTTTAAGACTGCATGAGTCCTTTCTCCCAGTAACGTTTAAAACAATTTTAGCATCTAATGATGATTGACTGATTCCTTTTAAAGTTTTTATTCTGAGCAGGAATAATAATAAATTCTTTAGATTTGGTAGTTATTGATTTTCTTTGTTGTCTTCGCTTTAAAAATTTTATCTTGGTGATACATGCACATTATTAAGTGAAATAATGCTGCCTAATTTTATAACGAAAAAATAACAGTTCCTGTACTCCCTCCTTAATTGCCACTGTTTCTTAGAGAAGTTATTTTTAAATCTTTTCCTTTTTTGTTTTATAAGTAATGTACATTATGGTCATTTGCTTTTTGTAAATTGTGAGATCTGCATTAAATGTTTAGAAAATAAACACCCATAAAACCCAGCTTTGTCAAACCTTAATAGTTTATGATAGTAGCTTCAGATTTTTTTCCAAAGAAATAAAATACTACAATTAAAAGCCCTAATTCCCATTTCTTCTTTCTCTTCCAGGACATAATCTACCATCCTATATTTCGTGTTTAGCATTGCTGTGCATATTTTTATCTTTAATTACATATTATATATTCATAAGAATATATAAGTTTGTTTTTTTTTTTTTTTTTTTTTTTGAGACAGAGTCTCATTCTCTTGCCTGGGGCGAGTGCCGTGGCGTCAGCCTAGCTCACAGCAACCTCAAACTCCTGGGCTCGAGCAATCCTACTGTCTCAGCCTCCCGACTGGCTGGGACTACAGGCATGTGCCACCATGCCCGGCTAATTTTTTCTCTATATATATTTTTAGCTGTCCAATTAATTTTCTTTCTATTTTTGGTAGAGATGGGGT
>RJWJ010005366.1:0-68761 GCA_004363605.1 Indri indri
GATAAAGAGGTGGAGATACCCCGGTGCCCAACGAGACATGACAGGAAAAGCCCCTTTTTCTGAACACTTTTTTCAGTTCTCACTGTAGCATATTAAATTATAAATCTGGTTTGGTGAAACACATTTTTTCCTAAATCAAGCTTTTCATAGATAAGCCATGAAATTAGAGAAAATCAAGAGAAAGCCAATACACATGCAGGCTGGGAGTGTCACATGGAAAGACATGGGGAGTCTAGCTCCACGCCAAGCACACATTAAGTTGCGCCTAATATGGAGAGGCTTCTTCTACCACAGTCATCTGGCACCACTGTTCATGGGGGTGTGCGTGACTTGCCCCGCAGCCAAGAGCCAAAAGGTAAGGAAGAAACAGATCAACTACATGGGATTTGTGTTTTTAATGTAATGTTACAGATGGACTCCAGACAAGGATGCAAATGCAAAATGTACATGAAAAGCAAATGGAATAAGTTTCCTAACACTGCCATTTTTTTAATGGAAAACAATGAGTCCTATATGTTATAATTAAGTCAGTAAAAGTAGAGTTCTATAATTGAAGGCAAGGGGTTTACATTAGAATTCCATTACTTTGAGATTGCTTAGAGACTTTAATAACTCAGACTACACAGCACCTCTATGCCCTGAATATTTTGTAATATTCAATAATACATTTATCCTATGTTGACTTTGAAAGTGTTAAAAAAAAAAGAATTATGCTGATGACAACCAGCTAATTTTAAATTACTGTACTACAGAATTACTAAACCGACTATCCATAGTGGATGCCAAATATACATGTCTTTTTGTGTGCTGAGATAACTTTCATCCTGTAACCAAAAAACAGCAGAAGGAAACCTCCATAGTTACAACCCCTACCACGAAGGGAGGTTGATTTTATTTAACCTTGTCCAAACGAGTGGTTAGAGAGGTGTCATTTAATGAAGTCTGGAGATTTTTTAATCCAAAATAAAAAACAAAGACGATCAATAGAGATTTATGTCCTAGATGGGGGAGAGAACAGAGTTAGGCCAGTTCCTCTCCGAGCTGGGCTACTCAAAGCCAGAGCACTTTACTGTCTTCCTGGGAGGGGAAAACTGCATCTTCTTCCTCATCAGGAGAACCTTCGGGCTTGGGACTGCTTTTCAGACATGGCACTGTGGTTCCATGCATTTTCACTGGAGAGCTTCCCCGGGAGCCAAGGGGAGATGTTACGAGAGTGGGGAATACTGAGCAGAAATGGGAACTCCTGTGGTTTTTCCCAGTGAATCATTCCCAAGCAAGACAATAGATGTCCTGACTGTGAATCAGATAGAGAGATAATATAACGTGGAAAAAATTGGAAACCCTCAAGTAGGGTTTCCAAAGTTAACATGCCTGAAGTGAAATGATTTCATATTGGAATCTATTTTTACCCTTGGATTACCAATTGAACTTAATCCAAGTTTTTAAAAGCTATTCACCAAAGTGGACCCAAAAACTTCTACATGAAATATAATACTTTGGGTAAATCTAATCATCTGAATTAGACATTAGTATTTAGTAATCTAAATGAGATCTCTAATAACTTAAATTAGATGTTTCAACTTCATAGTCATAATTGTAGAAAGTTTTTTTCCCCAGTCATTATGCAACATAATATTCTTTAATGTTAATAGACTAGAACGTAGCCACAATTAACAAAGACAGCAGAAAGTTTTAATCCACACCGTGAACACATGCTTGTTTAAGACACTGCCATAACGCATTAAAATATAAACCAGCCACTTAGAGTTCAGAGGTCACTGTGTGTGATTTTCATTCACAGACCAGATCACTGCATGTTGGGATGTCATGTCTGGATTTTTTCTGCTGACTGGTATGGCATTATTAGTTCTCACAAGGTGCCTGAGAAGTCAGATGGAGGCAGCGCTTGCCAGATCGCTTTCTGTGCTTTGCCCAGCGTAACTGGAGGATCCATGGAAAGCCGGTAGGTGAGATGCTCACGGGTAGCTTGGAGTGGACCTAGAATTGCAATCCCCGCCACCCACCACCCCTTCTTCCCCGCTTCTCCCTCCTCCCCTGACCACGCCACAAGCACAAAAGTCTGATGACATCATACATGTTTCTTCAAGGGTGGCCAAAGCACATAGGACTACCAAGAATACCCAAATCGCTGAGTGGCCATGTGGGGTGAGTGTAGCCTCTGAAAATGCACGTGAAAAAGAGATGGGCCGGTGGCTCTCCCGAGGGAAACAACAGATTCCTGGAGGTGAACGACTGGAGAGCACGCCAAAGTTACCACACAAACAAGGGCAAGTTAGTATGTTACTAATCGCACGCAAAAAGAGTAAGCTGACACAGAATGAAGAGATCAGAACAAAAAGAGGTAGATAGGAACTACCAGTTTCTGTGTCCAAAGAAATAGCTGGGCCAGGTAAGCCCACTCCTCCAGACAGGCACAAGCACGGTGCTTGTCGGAAATGCCGTACGAAAGCTTCTACCTAAAAACCATCAGATCAGATCCAGAGCCACTTCTACCTAGTATTATACACATACAAATCTGTTTAAATAAAATATTTCATATTTCTCCATAATTACGGCAAGTATCGTGCACCTGAGTAACAGGGCCAGGATACTCATGTAACGAGACAAGGCAAACCCTGCCACATATGCTGGTGTGCATGCAAATGCCATGGGGTGGGGGACAGGACACCTACATATATGGTTCTTCTGTCTCTGAAGACAATTTTCCAGCAAAGTTAGACTCATAGGTGCACACATTACTTTTCCACAAGGAATTAATTTTACTTTCCCTTTCATTTTGAAATTATATTACATAATCACTAGAAGTAGATGGCTAATTTCAGTTGAAAATATATACATGAAATATATGGTATGTTATTCGTTTATTTTGCTAATTACACAGAGACAAACATAGACCGTCACACACAGAGCCTGTACCTGGGACTATCTTGGGCTACTAGATGGTGGACTCAGAGTGATTTTTAGCTTTCTGTGTTTTTCAAAATTCTCTGCAATAAACAGTCAATGTTTTTGTGATCAGATTAAAACATTTTTTAATGTATAGTTTAAAATACCGCACTGTCTTTCATAACTGATTTTAAAAATAAGCATTTAAAATATTTAATGCTTATAGAACTTTTCTACTTTTTGGTACAATTCCTTAGAAAGCAAATAAATAAAATTATCACAGTCTAAAATGTGGCCTATTTAATATATCAATTCCTGAGTCCACAAAGCTGTAGTAATATATACCATGTTTATCCAAATGGGTGCAAAACATGGAATACATAGAATTTACACTTAATCATTGAAATGCACAAACATTTCAAAGATTCTGAATCTCAGCTTTGGAAAAAGGCTAGGCCTAGCAGTTAGCAAACCAAAATTCACATAATAGGTTTATTCCCAAGCCAGTGTTCTGTGTTAAGTACACTTTGAGTTTACCACGTTTTGGAAAACATGAAATTCTTCCACAAAATGCTTTAATTTTTATTTTAATTAAATGTCAAAGGCTACAATGAAGAATAAAAGTCAGTGTATAAATTGGTCAGTCTGAAATCTGAGCGAGGATGAGCATTCTGCAGTTTTGCTGTTGGTCAGTGTTGCCAGGCACCTCTTGACAAAGGACAGCTTGCTGCCCTAGATAGCCCAAGCCCCAGAGCCCCTTAGCCCCTGCCATGCACTGTGGGCTCTCCACGTCCACCTGGAGCTAGAACAGCATTAACACCAAAGACCAAGATTCTCTTCCAAAGCACCCTGTGCACTTGGGAATACAAATACGCCCAAAGAATGACTTCACATCACAGCCGCGTGAGTTTGATGGTACATTTCATAAACGAGTAGGCTATCCAGTCTTGCATTATTTCCATTGAATGCCAGATTGTTGTTACGGCTTAGTAAGATATTCTTTACATGCCCAAAACAGAAGAGTTTTGTTATAAAATGAATAAATAAAAGCAGGGCCCAAGAAAGACACAGGCAATAACAGGAAATACTTGGGCAAAATATTTTCCTTTTTTGTGGATAGCACTTTACTGCCCCCTTTTGCACTTTAACATCAGAACAAGTTTCTACAAGGACATTCTGAAACCAGAGAAAGAGTGGGGTGTATAGACAGGCTGTCAGGGTTATACAGAATTAGGTTACCAGATACTACTACTTAGAGTAACGAGTAATTACCTTAAAATTTCCAGCAAGTGCACCACTATCTTTTCAGTGGCTTTAAACCTCCAAGAAATAAGGTAGTAATTGGAGGCTTTAATTGACACTTTCTGCTTTAATTTGAATGTGTATGTGTGTTACAACAATTGCCTGTTTTCACAGGTGCCCCTTCTTTCACACTTTCCTAAAACAAATATCATCTGCAACATGAACCTGATTCATTCAAGGAAAAGAAAAGGGGCCTAAAAGCAGGCTATACAAGTTGGGACCATTACAGTGTTATAAGCGAAGAGAGTGTGTGTGTGTGTTTGTGTGTGCGCGCGTCGGGGGTGCATTTCAAACTTCACACCAATGACAAGCAAACTCTTTTCAAGAAAAGGAAAGATGAGAAGCATAGAAATTCAAATGCGTGGTGAGCCCACAGGCACACAAACCAGTTCAGCAACTCTTCAAGGTTAGGCTTATTTGTGCCTCTCATCTATGCCTACATTTGGAAAAAAGTAATTGAACTATATAGTCTAAGGGAAAGTTTTATTTATCAAATTCCAATGTGTAATGACAGAGCTAGAGGGCCCAGTCCCTTGCATTTGAGAGTCTGTTTGTGTGCTGTTGTATACACTTTTACTTAAACTTAATCCATTTTCCTCTGTCATTCTACAATTACCAAATGAGTCAAAATAATATTAAATTTCACAGCCTACAGTGCTGCACAATTGAATGAAAACTGACTCCTTTTGATGTTAATCTTGTTTTTTATTTGTGACATAGTGCTTAGAACATGGGTGGCTAAAGTGAATTTTATTTTAAAATGCTCAAAGATAATTTTCTCATAGTTTAAACACTTTTTCCAGAAACTAACACAAGTATTTATTTCATTTTTAAAAATCTATGCCATGATTTTCACTGTCAGAAAAACCTCCAATTCACAGAAGAGCATGCCTATGACAGGCTGAGGTTGAAAAATATATCTTCTACTTATATATTAATCATCTATAAAGTCAACCTTTAAGTGTGTGATGTATAGATACCATTGTCTTTTTTCACAAGTTAACAGAGACTAATTAAAGTCAAAAATCAACCACCTACCTCAAAACAACAAAAAAAATTATGTCTTTATTTATGAAAGTGATTTAACACTGCACCACCACCATTATCACAACTTTCTAAAACAACAATGAAACCTCCCATGAATTGTGCAGCTAGATAAGGCAAAATTTGGGGATTTAAAGAGCAAGGCTCAGATGCTATGATGTTCAGTGGGAAAGTGAGAAGGGGAGTGATCTCACAAATGCCAAACTTTGTTCTGCTGGCTCTACCAGGCCGGCTCCATTATTGAAACAGGATTTCATAACCCTCAGAGACAAGAGACATTGCAGGCTTCTTTCCCAACTGTAATTTGTTTGCGCCTGTACGGTCTTGTTCCAAACCATGCTTTTAGCAAGAGTCTATAAAGGAAGGTGGAACTCTTGTTATTTATAGGTGAGGCACCAGAAAGAAAAATGGCTTTCACAGAGAAAGAAATTCAAAGGGCATCTCCAGCTGGTTCTCTGCTGTTTTAGATACAAGAGGTCAGACCCATTTGCTCATTTACCTGAGTGGGGACAATCACAGAGATGAAAGGCATATGTGAATGGCTTGGCACCAAAGCACATGAAGAAAGGGAATTAAGATACAGTGTAGGGCAAAGCAATATTACAATCTAGAGTGAGGGTGTGTGTATCTTTTTTATCAACCCTCCACATCCCTTTCATTCCTACCATTACATTGTTTTTTTAACTCCAAAGAGTTTTGCCTATTTAGAAAAGTGATTCACCCATGCTTTATTAGAATGAAACCTCTCTCTTTTGGTGGGACAAATAGCACTGAAAGTGTGCCCAGCAAGGGGCTGCCATTCCCACTCCTCCAGGATTGAGCTTGTCTTGTTTTCTCCAGACCCCAACCACCCCCAAGTGCCCTGCCTAGACTGCATGCTCCATAGGTGTTTGAGTAATTAAAGAATGAAGAAATTAACAAGTAATGCATAAGATGAGATAAAACTCTCTTAGTTCTCTCTTGTGTAAGAAGAGCTTTTCCTTGCCAGTCAAGCATACTCTGCCCAGCAACACAGTTTATAAGGTTGTGTGCAGCTGCTTTACAAGCAACTAAACAGCCGCCTCCTGAACACTTGCTCCTTCCTGGGCTCCAGGAGGGGTGAGGGACAGGTCTGTTGTGGGCGTGTGACAGGAGCTATTTTCCTGCATGTCTCAGGGCTTTGCCATGGCCCATGGAGAAGGGGAAGGAGAGAAGGAAGAGAAACAGAGCAGGCTACAAAACAGCCAGGTCTGTATTGCTAACATCAAAATGGAGCAAAACCAGACTGAATTACTGACTTCCGTACAGATCACCCCCAAACCCTGTACCTTACAAAGATGTGAACTGTGCTCCACTGTACCTTTGTGGACAATGTATTTATTTCCTGCTCTACATCACCACATGCAGCCTGGAGTTACCTTGACCAGAACCCAAAAACACCCGAGACATTAAGTACTACAAGTGATTCAAACAAGCGGCTACTGAGAACTAAACGGGAAGTGAACCGGACAGGGAGGAGGTAAGAAGATGTGCTGGGCCCCTGAGTTCAGAAAGGAATGAAGATTCTGTTGTTAGAGACCTCTGGCCCGAGGCCACTTGGTCTGCAGGTAAGCAGATGATTAGCATAGTGAAAATGCAAACCAAGAGGCAGCCCTCTGGAGTCCAGAGAACCCCAGGCCCACCAATATTCACCGCCTGGCTTCCTTAAACAAACCGCTCCAAACTTGCAGAACATCAAAAGCCAGATGGGCTGTACTGAATGAATCCACAGGCAAGAAGCCAGAATCCCAGTTTGCTGTAGAAATAGGC
The DNA here is from genome assembly GCA_004363605.1 of Indri indri. Taxonomy (NCBI): domain Eukaryota; kingdom Metazoa; phylum Chordata; class Mammalia; order Primates; family Indriidae; genus Indri; species Indri indri. The sequence continues at coordinate 7,042 of RJWJ010005366.1, forward strand.
CTGGACTTGATTTGAGTCTTCTCAGCTCTGACAAGCTGGAAGCTGGCACAGATCCCAAAATCCAAAATAAAATGGCATTTAATTGTGACTAGACTCTAAAAAAGATGTCATACTATCTCCTTAGCTTGACACACACTCAGCATCTAACCAAATGCATCTCTTCTCGAAAATCTGACCTCTTTTTCTCCCTGCTAGAAATGATCAACTCTTTAAATTTTTAAAAGGAAATGTTAATAGTCAAAGGAATAATACTCAATAAATGCATTAATATTATATACCGTAATAACTGTCTAGTCATCCTTTTAATGGGCTGCTCATTATTCTGTTTCCATTGGATATAACCTTGTTATATCCAAGATTCAAAGAATCCATTTAAAATTGCATGTTCATCATAAGAAATTGACTACAAATCCAAATGGACAATGGAAGAATTATACCCCAAACTTTTCATCCACCTTGTATGCACTGCCTTGAGTAAATGCACCCTTAATTTGGTTACATGCCATCTAATTACTCCATGCAACAGCATAAAAAGGAGAGATGGAGAATTAAGAAGAGAGATCCTGGTACCAGAGTACCTGGGTTCAAATCCACTTATTAGCTATACATGACTTTGGCTAAGTTAATTAACCAGTGTGGCCTCAAGTCTTTTCCATTGGTATTATGGGGATAATAAAAGTTCTTCCCTCACATGGTTACTATGAAGGTTTAACAAGTATTTGTCAAGCAGTTAGAGCAGCAGCTGGCACATAGTATGTGCTATATACAGCTGCTGTTACATAAAATAAACAATGTACGCCAGGTAAGTACGCTTTTTAAATGAGAAGTATCATGTAATATCAATGCAAAAAATGCTACATTGACCATCCCTACAGGCTGAATTCATGTATTCATTAACAATCTAATATCTTACTGTATCCTTTAGTAGAATATACAAAATGGATTCAGGCAAAGACCCTACTCTCAGGCCATAGCACAATGAGAACGTTCAGGGTTACAAATGTTACAAGAAAGCATCAAGGGTAGAAAGCAGAGGAGAGAGTATCTAATTTGGTAGCAGAAAAGAAATAAAAAGGTACTTCATATAGCAGGAAGTTTTAAAGAACGAGTAGAAGTTGGGCAGGTAAGCAAAATAAAACACAACATCGAGAGTTTAAAAGGTGTTACAGTCTTTATTAACAGAATATTTTCATTTTTTTCTTTGTGGAAGACAAATTGAACCACAGCCAGGCACAGGGTAGATCTTCAATTAACTTTTATTAATAATAACTGACATTTATTTGTTCATTTTTGCCAAGCACAGAGCTTAGCTATTTAAATGTACTTAATCCTGATCACAATTTTGTTACTCTTTTATCCAGCACTGTTATGTTATTGTCCCTATTTTTGACAGGGGACAACTGAGAGATATCAGGGATACTGCTCCCAAAGTTACACAGCTAATAAATGGCTAAATTGGGATTGGGTTCACACAGCCAAATTCCAAAGTGTGTGCTCTAAACTAAGCTAAAATGGCACTTGCCCAACTGTCTCTGCTAAATTGAATCGCCTAACCTATCCATTATCACACTCATTTTGAAAAGCAGTAGGTACTGATAATTCTCACATCAAAAAGGTAGCTGAAATCAATGGGTTAGCTGTCCCACAGGGTCCTATTTGTGCCATGTGGGGATCTGTCTCTGAGCTATGGCCAGATGTATGAAATAATCAAGCACGTTCTTAGGTGGACACTTTAGAGACACACGCTGCCCTTAGCTGAAATATTAGTACTTTGACTTGCTTACTCTTTTCTCTATTTCAGCAATCTACTTGACTTTGCTTAGAGATGCCTGAAGGCTTTCAATTCTCAAGCTTCTCCTCCCCAGGCTGCCTTCCAGCCCCTCCAGGATGAACACCATTCCCTTCCTCCCATGTCCCTGCTGTGGACCAGGCCAGGGTGCCCTCACACGCCATGCGCTCACCTCCACCTGGGCTTCTCCCTACTGGCCTTAGAATTTACATCTGAGGGTAGAGGTTATTCTGCTTTGTATTCTCAGAGCCCAGTAATAGGTCCAATAGTTAATAAATGCTTATTAAATACATCAACGTGTTCTCTACCATCAGTGGTTTAGATCCCCGAGGCCCCCAAAAAGCAGGAATGGGGACAGTAGCTGCAAGGTGAGGACCACATATTTCTTCAGAGATCCCCAAACAGCTTTTAGAAGTAAGATGATCTAATGTTGAATTGTTTTCTCAAAAAGGTTGCCTAGGACAACAGTTCTCCAAGCGTGGCCTGGAGCAGTAACACTAGCTTCACATGAGAACTTGTTAAAAATGTCAATTTCTGAGCCCCAGCCTGGACCTCAGCAATCAGGAATGCTGGGGTTTTCACAAGCCCCCCAGGTGATGCTGGTGCCCTAACTTCAAGTGCCACAGCTCTCTAGTGGCAGTCTCAGCCTCCCCAGGTCTCATCCTTCTCTGGAAATCAGGTGGATGGTAGGTCAGGACAATGTCAGCAGCCACAGATGCAAATCTGGGCTGTCTGTCCGTTCGACTAATGATTACCGGACACAGTGCTGGTCGCTAGTAAGCAGAGACTGATGAAGCGAGGCAATGTCTCTCCTTAACTTCCAGAATAGGAGGGTGGTGAAGACCTGCGTGAGTCACGGAGCTCAGGGCATATTGTTCTATGTGCGCCATATTTAACTACAGAGTGCTGTGGGACTACAGAGAAAAGATGCAAAGAGATGATGCTTTATCTATGTCATAAAGAAAGAAGGAACACGTCTAGGAGAAATCGTGAACTTTACTGGACAGTCCATTATAATCGTGGTCAGTTTTCCCAGAGAAGAGGGTGGAGGGGATTCAAGGCCTCTGTTTTTATCTCAAATGCACCCCAAATAGAGTTCTAATAGTTAAGTAAAAAATGACATTCTCTAATTTCTTCTTCAGTTAGATATATTCTGCGCTGGCTGTGAACATGGTTTGCCCTGACCCGCTCACTCATTAGGGAATTCTGATTCAGGGCAATGTTTTAGGGCAGTAACCCAGATTGAGCGGTAGAAAGAACAAGGACTGAAATTCTGAAGCATTTTTTCAGGCAGCATGACCACGCTGGGCCTCGGGTTCATCAGCTGTAACGTGAGAGGCTGGAAGAGATCATGTGAAAACATGTCTGGCTTCGAAGGCCAGAACTTCTATCACTGGCACATAGGCTGGGTGCCCTGCAGGGACTGTAGACTGGGGACAGTAGCAGAGTGGGCAGACAGCAGGGAGTGACACCCCCCGCCCCACCCAATCAAACAAGCTAAAGCCTCAAGACTACCCATAATCACTCCCTTCCCTCCAACACAAATGCATCGATCCTACTGGTTTCAAAAGTCTGTGCAGCACTGGCATTTATAATTATTCTGGGGTAACGCAGGAGTGGTGTACATGAGAAACACAGATTCGTGCCTCAGTGGCGGTGGGGACTTAGCTAGCAAGTATTGGAAGATCAATGTAATGACTATAATTAAAACTGGATGCAACCAAATTTGAATGAAGAAAGTAAACTGGATTGTTTAATCGCTAGGTACAGAAAACACGAAGCATCTATAGCATTGAAGAAAACGATGTTTTCAAGACATGGCAGAGCACCAGTGGTTCATTCACAGCGCTCTGAATGTATGCCCACCACTGAGCAGTCTGAACGTTTACCTATTCATGCTTTCGAGAATGAAAAGAGCAAACTATTAATACTTCGCTACTGCCAATTTTTTCTTCATATTTTGTTTAGAGAATTACTATGGGCAGAACCAACTTGTTTTTCTTTAACAGAGCTTTCCCCTACTATGTTTTCTTATTTGAAATCAGCAAGTATGCACTGCTTTGGACTAGAATTACATATTTGAATTTATACATGAAAAGGAAAATAATTTAATAGTTTGGAGCCACTGCTGTTTCTCTGCTGGAAAAACAGAAATAGGTTCACCTGGCATTCAGTGTGAACTGAATGGAAAACATTTCATAATTGGTTACCTACTCTTTCATGACTGGTTTGCTAGATCCACCATCCTTATCTCCAACACTTCTGAAATATCTTCATGCAGGTAGAATGCAGAGCTACTAGTTGGATGGGGGTTAGTAAACAAATGGCAGGGCTTTCTTGAATGATTTCTTTAATCACTTTAACCCTGTTCCTAATAGAAAGCTGGAGGCCAGGGCAATTCAGCTTCTTCTTTTGTCATTTGCCTGCCATAAATATGCACCAGTCTGCATTTGAAAAGCTGAAGGAGGCCGCAAGCTTGCTGGACATTTATCATGCTCTGTTCCCTGTTAACAAGCAAATACTTTAGTTGAATGGGCCATTAACAATCATTGTCAAATGCAGAATGCAAGGTGCTTGGATGTGACCAGCTTGTAAATTAGGGGGTGTCCCTTCTCTTTGATGAAGCTAGACTAATGAAATGGATCTATTGATATAAATTGCTGAATGAAGTTAGAAAGGAAGGTAAAGCAGCAGGCCCGGGGTATGCCAAATGTATGTGCAATAACTTTTAAATGTTTTTAGTATATGAACGCTACATAGGAATGCCTATAGCAATTCTTACAGTAATGAGCAAAACAGGCAACAATGCAATAGCCCAAAACATGTGGTCAAGTCAGCTGAGAATGAGGAATAAAAATCAACAAAATGGGTCTAAAATTGAATATTTAGGATTTAATAACAATCTTCATCTGACACTCAGAGAACACAGAAGTCTAAAAAGACCCTATGTTGCTGTTAAAAACAAAACAAACAAAACAAAACAACAACACCACTAAATTCCCCTTTGCAAAACACACCCAAGATCCACTCCATCAAGAAAGACATTTAGGGTGTTTGCAGTTTTCAGTATTTTCAATGTCTTAAGAGTTTAGACTCTCCCAAAGAAGTGCTGAGACTTTTCTGCAATGCCAAATAGGAGGCAATAAAGCAATTTTTTTTTTTTCCTGGCTTGACCCAATTGTGGATGTCACTCTGCATGTAACCCAATCATGATTTCAATGGCTTATTTTGTTTAATGACTAAAATGGAAAGTGTGGAAGGCAAAAACAAAAGTCCAGCTTATTTACAGGGTTGTTCAGAACAGAGGGCATAAGATTCAACAGCATGGAGAGTTTTTGGTTTTGTTTTTGACTTCGAGGTTGGGCAGCACTAACATTTTCATAATCCTATAATTTACACTAAGGGAGCCTATTCCATTCAACTCAAAGGTTAAGACTCACATTTAGCAGTAAAATTACACCTAGATAGAGCCCGTTGGTTTTGGCATATTGCATTACTACTAATTTGAATTAAGACTAAATTCCTCCCCGCCTTCTTAATTTTATTATATCTTTTTTTTTTTTTTTCCCAGGTTGGAAAAGACAAAACTCATAGAAGAGCTCTGTGGCTGAGGGAGAGGGACAATGTGTCCTGTTTACCTTTGCTTCTCCCATGCGGTGGGAGATGGAGCTGGGTCTGAAAAGATGCTGAAATCAAAAAGTCTCTGTTTTCTTTTCAGATAACCCCAGCCCTACCTATCCCCTCTGGTCTCTGTTCCTTCCCAGCATGGCCCTGCTGAAGCCCAAATAGATTAAGGCAACAACCGCGAAGTGCAGTTAATCCTACAGAACGGCTGCCGCTGTAAGGCCAGGAGTTAAAAAGGAAAATCTCCCAGGCCCTAACGACTGCAGTGATCTGAAGTTTTAATCAGCCCCCATCTCAATCTATAAAAAAGGCAGTCAATGAAACCTACCTTTGCCATATTATCCACCACCAATGAGCAAGAACTGAGCAGCCTTTCTTTACTGCCTTAGCCATCCCAGACCACAAGTAGAGCTTTCATACTTTCTAATCCTAGTTTCCAAGTCTGCGTGGTTCTCACATAATACCCAACAGCCTGGAGCAAGGGCCCTCGTCTCTGTGCCCTTTTCAGAGACGTGTCATTTCTAACATCAAGCTAATCTATATGTTGCCATGGCTTCACCCTTTATCTGCCTTTACATCTTATGAACTGCATGGATTTACCACATTATTTTTATCTGAAAGACAGAAAATGGTGGTTTTATTGCCATACAATCAGATTACTGCTGCTGGTTTCTCTATGCCTTTTTACCATACTTCAATCAAAAGGGATCAGTTTCTTTATACTCTGCCCTTGGTGTACATCACATCTGTAAAGACCTAGTCTGGGTTGTAATCCCCTTATTAACTATGACCAGGGTTGATTTGCCTAAAAATAAAAGCAAATTGTGTCAGACCCTTTCACTTTGTTTTTGATTCGGAACTACAAAATGGATTACTAAAGAAACCTTCAGAGTTCACACGGCTAGTATAGTGCTGCATTTAAAATGAGAATTAAACAAGTTAAACAGGGGAGGCATGTCAACGGTTTACATCTTCCATCATGGGAGAAGGGCTGAATTGCTTATGTCTTTGTATTCTTTGGCTTTACAGAGACAATGAAGCCACAGGAGTTTTTCCAAGCTGTTCGGAACATGTCCCATTTGCTATCCTGCCTTCTTTGCTGTTCTTATATTCCTCCCCCAGCCCCATTCTAATTCCCCCCTTAAAAGGGGGAGGGAGCTCTTCCCTGAAAGAGCTAATTCCTGACTAGAAGCTTATAGTTCTATGGGTTCTGCATATTTTAATCAAAATATTTTAAACAGTTGAACACTCCTCTTTAAGGCTCCGCTCTGCCACACAAAGGGTGAGCTCATACGCAAATCTATGTAGATGTATAATAAGTGACCTGAAAAACAGGTTCTTTATGTCAGCAGCAAAGGCAGGCAGACATGAGGCAGATATGAGGACCATTTTCATCATTTTTCTTAGAAGAGCACTTCTTTTTTGTCTAATTTACAATTAAATATTTTAAGAATAATGTTTTCATGAAATCGTAAAAGAAATATCTTTTGTAAAAAACATTTTCTTATTGGGGTCTACAATCTGTATTTCCTCTTCCCCGCCACTCCCATTCCTATGACGCACCTCTGCAGTCACGCTGGGATCTCAAATAGTTTCCCACTAGGTGAACATACTCTGAAACGTGTCGCTCAAAGTTAGGTGTGACACTGAAGCTCCTGGGAGCTGCCTGAAAGATGTGCAATGGAAGACAAGACAGCAAGGACTTAGTTGCTCCAGTCGCGATGTCCATCTTAAGGTAATTATCTCGCCGATCCACCAATCAAAGGAGTCACTTCAGTAAGTTTACAGATAAGAGGCTTTATGATAATAAATATCCCAACTGTTCTTCAGTTGACTCTGTACAGAAAAACCATTCCAACTAGTACTTTTTAGCTGGTCTCCAGCCAATGGCTAATTCACCTGTCCACATACCACAGCTTAAAAGTCCGAAACGTTTAGAGAGTCATTTGCATTTCTTTGCATCGGAAGGACAAGTGTCAACAGCTATGCTTTGTGAAAGATTTAGAACCAAGTGCTTAACAAATCATCTTAACCTCCAGCTCCTGTTTCTAGGGCTCTAAGTTGTAATTGTTGAGGTTAAGAAGTGCAGTCCCTAGACACAAGATTCCCAAATTAATTCTCATCTGAAAAGAAGACTACCAAGCACGATGTGAGATATCGCTTTAGCTCTGTCTTTGTGCTCTGCCTGGCTCAGTTGTCCTGTAGAACAACGACAGTCCATTACCTACAGTTTATCATCCTGACAAAATGTGCGGAATGTGGATGTGAAAGCACTAACAATCCCACCCCTGGTGCTTTGAGGTTTTTTCTCTCTATATTAAAACCGACAAGATTAACCCAAACGCAAACTGTGGAGCATAGTTCAAGGGGCTATTCAATCAGTGCTGAATGTGCATTTGTTTACCTACAAAAATAAGAATTTCAGACACAATGGAAGGCAGGCTGGCTTATATATGTTATTGAATGGACTGTTTAAACAGCACTATCCATTGTAGTTTATTTTATCAATCTCTGACAGGTCCGTATTTATTCAGGGCCTGACTGTGGTAAAGCCCATGTATTATACTTTATCTGGATATTATTCAGCCATTCTTTTGTATCGAGTCAATCAATATCAGGAATTCTGTATTATGTAGGGGAAAGAATTACACGGAAAAAACAAAGTGCTTTGTTAACTAACTGGTATGTGATGCAGACGAAACAGCAACCCTAGACATAAGAAATTAATACTGGATTAAAATTTTCAACAAAGTCAGTGTAATTCATTCCACAATACCAATACCATACCTATACAGATTTGCTCACTCTAAAGTAAAATTAGTATTTTTTTTTAAATAGCCAATCATTTTATTTTGGCAAAAATATCACACTTGGAAAAAGAATGTTCTACTGAAATGTTAATTAAAAATGGAAGCTAGGCGTTGCTGTTCTCTGCTGAATTAAAAAAAAAAAAAGAAAAAACCTAAGAAACCAAAATGGCTACAATCGACCGAACTCTACCAGAACCTATGGATGCAATGCGAATAACCTAACTGGGCAGCCACTAATGTTTCAGTACACAGAACTTCTTCAGATTATCACATACACTCTCCGGGATGGGAGCGGCAGACGATGTGATTAAAGTAGTTATGGAGACGCTGAATTCACAAAGGACTTTCTGGACCCCGTATCCAAACAGCTGCTGCGTGCTCCCTATGTCGACCACCTGCTAAAAAAGCTGACCTCCGAATGAAACAAATCTAATTACTGATGGCTGCTTCATCACAAATGAATTGTTCCACAGTTCATAGGAACTGACATGAAACTTCAATGCATTTGATTACCTTTCTGCCAAGTCATATTTACTGACTGAAACTTTTCCCTGGAAATAAATGTGCAACTTCCCCAAGTAAAGCAACCCCTTGGCACCAGCGGTTTTTTATTCATTCTCAAACTTAGAAAAGGCTCTTTCATATCATTCCTCCAGGAAGAAATCTTTCTGATCTCTCAAGCTAGCATTCGGCTGCATGTGTTTGCGAAGCAGATCTTTTTCCAGGAACATACTATCCAGTCCTCCACGCAAACCATTATCATGAGAATTTTAAAAGAAATTCTACTGTTGAGGACAGGAGCAACCACACCAACAGCAAGGGTAGCAGTGCAGGGAGGCAGGCTTCTGGGAAACGCAGGGCCCTAGCAGGTCTCTAAATCTGGCCACCGCTTGGAAAAACAGACTAATCTTAATCATCAGGATGTGAGTAAATAGCAGTCACCTCCCCACCCCCCAACACACATTACAAAAAGATATTAATGCCCAAGCCTCAGGTTGAAATAATTATTGTTCTACCTTTTTTCTCTCCAAGTTGGTATTTCTAATCCTCCTGCCTGGTACGCACAAACTGCTAGTTAATAATAATGCAAAGATACACAGACTGAGCTGAACACTTAATGGGAGAATTTCTTTCAACTAGATTTAAATATAAATATTAAATCCTCAAAAGAAAAAAAAATCAGCCCCCAAAGAGAGCGGGTCAGTGAAAGTGAAGAGCGGAGCGGAGCAGGCCGCCTGGGGGAGGGGCGAGGCGGGCGCCGCGCGCATTCCGCATGGAAGAGTGACCTCTGTAGGCGCCGAGCGCGCAGCGGCCGCGGCCGCGGGCTCCCCGTTCCCGGCTGGCCGGCGGCCTCTCCCCGCTCCGGCGCGCAGGTCCCGGCCCGGCGCTTTCCCGCATCACCTGGTGCCTCACGATTCGGTGTCGGTGTAAAGATGCGACCGCCAGTACTTTATCGGCAAATACAATCTTACATTAAAAATCTAATCCATACCAGATCCAGCTACATGGAAGGAAGCGGCATTAAGTAACTTTTAAATATATGAGCCGTGTTTGAAAGTGCCTTCCAGCATCATGCAAGAATTTCTTCAAACCGATTTATAACTGTGACGATTTTGCTCTTTTAATGAAAGAATTCTTGGTTAACATGTTGGTGAATTTGAAATGCACCACATCTCACAGAGTGGATAAAATTCTTTAATGAAGATGTGATTTCTAAATCGATCCCCATCTCTTTACTCCTAAATCCATGCCCAACTTGATCAACTTCCATTAGGCCACTGATACTGCTTCTGGTCTCAAACGTTTACCCTAGAATCTAATAACTCCACACTTTCCTCCCACGTTTTCCAAGAACAAATTCCATGATTCTGTGAAATATTTTTTGGCTGTGATTCGAAATGAGATGATATGCAATATTGAATGCCCACATGACTACGAGTCACGGCCATATATATTTAGGATGGATTGCATTTTCTGAATTCTGAGAGCACTGCGGTAGCCCAGATGAAAGTTACTCTTCACAAGGCCTGGCTCTCCCACCCGTACTGTTGGATAAAAGCAAGTCTGGTCCAAAGGATCCCATTCCTACCCAGGGTCCCCAGGGGCAAAGACTTCAGGAGCAGCCTCGGCTGGGCAGGGCCCTAAGCTTTTGCACAAGGTTTCCTAAAAATAAGGTCGGCGACAGAGACTGCACCGAGTTCGCGGCCTTTGCTTTATAAACGAAGGGAGAAGCCTATGTGCAGAGGGCCCTTCCGGAGAAGCCCGAGGCCCGTCCCCGGGCGAGGAGGAGAGGGCTCGCCGCCCGAGTTCTGTGCAGCAGGAGAGCTCCCCGCGCACCCTCGGGTTAGCCGCACGACGCCGAGGCGCGCCGGTTCCGAGGCGCTGCAGGCGGCGCGACGACCCACGGCTTCCCTCTGCGCGGGTGCGCTCCACTGCCCCAGTCCCACCACACCCGTCGCCAGCCCGCCCGCCTGCCCGCGGGGCCCCGGACTGCGCCGCCTACGCTCCTCGGGCGTGCAGCATCTCCACCTCTCTCCCCAGCCCGCCGGTCCCTGCGCGCCGGCCAGCCCTGCTGTGGTCTTGTTCTTCGTCCTCGAAAACAAGAAAGGGTCAGGTATCGCCATCGGACACCTTCCCGGACGTGACACCCGAGCCGCCAGGGGCTTTTAGCGCGGGGCAGCGCTTGGGGGAGGAAAGGCGGGGAAACCGCCCCTTCGAGCCGACGCGCGGGCTGGAAAATAGAGCGAGGAGTCTCCATCTAGTGAAATGTGGTAGGGGAGGCGGACAGGGGACCGAGGTTCCAGAAACAGGCTCCAAGGTTCCGCGGGCCGACCCCTCCTCCCGCCAGAACTGAACGGCGGACCCCGGGGCAAGGACCTAGAGATACCGCGGACGCCACTTACTTGGAGTTCGAGGAATTCCAATAGATAGGCTCTAAAACTATCGATCTGGAAATCGCAGTTCTGCATAAAACCATCAAAACTCCCCAGCAGTACTTCCACAAGGAGTCCCTCCTCACGGCCATGGCTAAGCCACTCCCAGCTCCGCGCACTCCGGGCCGCGGAGGGACAGGACGCGGGCCGGAAGCCGCAATCCTCCGGGGCAGACCAGGGGGTAAGGCTGCAGGCGCCCGTAGACAGCTTTGGGGCGCGCCGAGCAGCTCCGGGGGTCGCGGAGGCCAGGTGCGCTCGCCCTCCGGGCCCTCAGGGTGCGGAGCGGAATTGCATGCGCTGGGCGCGGCGGCGCGGCGGACTCGGGGCTCCGGGGTGCCGCGCCGGACGCAGCTCGGACGGCCGGCTCCCGTGCGGCTCCAGGGTGCCGGGCCAGCCGCTGCGGGCCGGCAGGCGGGCGGGCGCGGGGCGGTAGGGAGGGAGCGGGACCGGGACACAAAGGCCCAAAGCGGAGAGACGACTCGGCGTGGGGCGGCGGGCGCTGCGCCCCGAGCGGGGCCGCCTCTGACTATAGATCCAGTGGAGCGGGCAGCAGCCCGTGCGCGCGGGCGCCGCGTCGGCGCGGTTCCATGTCCCGGAGCAAGGAGCGGAGAAAGGCGCCTCCGGGCGCGCAGGAGCCTCCTCAGTCCTCGCGGCTCCCCGCTCACGGAGCAATCAGGAGGGAGCTCGGTCCCAGCCGCGGGCGCCGGACGCGCGCGGGCCTTTGTGTGCGGGGAGGGCGCCGGGACCGACTCTGCGCGCAGCACTCCGCTCCGGCCGGCGCCGCCGTCCCCGCCGAGAAGAGTCCGCGCGGCCAGCGCGCTGTCAGAGCGCTATAAACGCGGGGCCCCGCCCCGAAACGCGAAGCCCATTGGCCCGCCGCGCGGCAGCCGCACGCTAATTGGGCAGCTGCCCCGTCCGTCTGCCGCCCCCGCCCGGCCCTGGGCGCCGCGAGGCGGGGCTCGGGCTGACAGGTGAGTCCCGCCCTCGGCTCGGAGCGCTGCGCAGCTGAGCCGCCGCCGAGGAGGGAGAAGTGACCCCGTGTGTGCACAGGGCGCCCCGGGTGCGGCAGCGGGAGGCCTCCCGGACGTTGTGGAGACGTTGAAATAGGGATGGCCAAGTGTGGAGTGGGCGACCACGACGGGCCACCTGTCCCCGCGCCCGCCCGCCCATGTCTCCGCGCTCGGCAGTGCCTTCGTTGCCCAGCAAGTGTCCCAACTTTAACAGATAATCCAGACTTGTGCAGAGTCCAAGCAGTGGGTTTCCTTTTGGGTTTTCCTTCTTAAAACGAAATGTTTCCCTCTTTATAGGACTAACTTACACACCGTACACGCACGCATCGAGTCTCCGGCTCCCTTCGCTGTTTCTCACGAAGCCTCTTAGCGAAGGTTTCTCACTTAATTTTGGAACCAAACGATCAACTCGGGCCCGACTTAAGTCAATAGGGCTGGGAAATGCAAAACGACTCCAGTGGACGCGGCGCCGGAATTTGCCGCTGATAATTAGGGCGTGAACGTCTTCGCCCTCCACTCTCTCCACACTTTCTTCCCGGGCGTCTCTTCCGCTCCTCACTTCCTGGCAAAGCAGCGCCTCCCAACCCTTGCCTGCAAACGCCGCCGGCACGCACGCGCCCGCGGGGACTTTCTTACTAATTGGCCTCCTGGAGATACTCAGGCTTCCCAAGGTGACCGGGAATTTAGGGGGTGACGGGTACATATATCCGGGTGTGATGTAAAAGTCAATGTGCGCCTTATTCAGTGTCTAAAGACCCAAATGCAGAGGTGGCAGGAATTCGTTACTTTCCCGGTTAAGTGCTTGTCCAAAGAACGGCTTTGACGAGCTCCAGCAACCACATCAATGACTTCCACGGACCCACAGCGCCCACCAGCGACCAGTTTTACTTCTCTGCATCTCGAGAGCACAATGATCTACCTACCCGGATCCAGTATCCAGCAGAATCTAATCAAGTCAGAAAGTCTTTCGTAATGCCCAGCAGGGAGAACATGGTAGAAATAAGGTAGCGTACAAATGCACAATTCACAGTTTCAAAAATAAACAAAAAAATGCTGTATGCCCACGTTTTGTTCCTTTAATGCTGTCTACACCAGAAGTTTTGTTTCAAACGCAACGATGTTCCCACGAATATTTTTTTAACCAAATTATCCACTAAATTAAAAAGAGAAAATATATATGGCAAAACACCTAGTTTAGACACTTGTTTTTCTTTCACTTTTCTTCATAAAAATTTCTAAAGATTTTTATGGTGTATTTTTTTGAAACATCGTTAAGTTAACGTTATTTATCAACTAGAGTGTGAAAATTTTGTAAAGACTCGTTTAAGACAGAAAACATTAAAGCATTCCAGGTACTGAATACACTCCTCCAAATGGATCCTTAAGAGAGCAGAAAACTTTATTTTTTGTAACTACTATTAATCGTTTTAAATAAGGCTTAAACTTGAATTTTATTTTTTATATCTATTTTTATTATTATTCTTTCATCCAGCCATTCCAAGAATTAAACTTGAATTTTTTAAAAAGGGCTCAAATAGGGCAGATTTAAACTTAACAGATTCCTAGGAAAAATTAAAAAAAGGGACATGCACTATGACTTGTAACTTCACAAGGGTAAGAAAAGGACTGGTTTTTCATATGCCTTAAGAAATCACTTAAGGAATTCACTGAAATCGAATATGAAGTTAGCTTAAAAGAACAAACACTGTATCTCAGCACCTTTCATGTTTAGCGAATTTATATTGTGAAACTTAAGTTGTGACCTCTTAGCTCACTACATCCTCTTCTCCAAGTAAACTACAGGAAATACAGGAAATTTGCATTGTCTGAAAATAACACAGCTTCCAAAAATAACATTTCCAGTGAATCAGATATTATCACATCCAAAGCATTTCACTTTGGGAAAATTGTAAATATACATTTATAAATAATTTCCTTTTAAAAACAATGTGCATATGTAACAAAAAAAATCCAACACGAAGATTTCTATGGTATAGCTTTAAAGTGTGGGAATACACAACTTACTTTCTGCATAGATTTGATGTAGAGACTAAGTGAAAACCATCAGCACCAGCAAACAATTTCGATATATCAATGCTCTACTATACTACTGTTTAGATAGTAATTTTGTTAAATAAAAGCATCAACTCAAGCCACTTGTATCTACTATTGTATACATACGCCAAACAGATTGGCATGTACAAAGTAAAAATTTGAAAGGACAACAAACCAAGAACCAATCATATCAATTTAATACCTTTTTGTATTTGGACTTCATTTTACAATTAAATTCTTGGAAAAACTTGCTTATTTTTGAAAATATATAATTTTACCAGAATGTATTTAATCCCACATCAAAAAATGAGTTTTTATTTCAGCATAAGTTACTTCAGTTTTCTAGAGTTAAAGAGAAATTTTCTAAAAGTCAAACTAATGAAGAGTTGGCAATTTCAAAAATATACTGTAGTCAATTATAATATGAAGTTGAATAAATGTAGAATTAGGTGCCCAAATATAAAAGTTGGATAATTACAGCTTTAAAAAGTGCCATTCCCGCACACCCCCCCCCCAGCCCCGAAAAGTGTACCTTATTAAATAGTCACGTCCCTGCCCCTTTGAATTCCTGGGCATGTTTTGGTCTTTAGACCTGATTGTGTCCCATGTAATCCTTATACAGTATTCCATCAATTCTAAGACACATTTCAAATGACATGTAATGTAACTTCTTCAAAAAAATTTTATCTAAATGTAACATTACAGAAAAATCTCTGAATTTGATGTGTTGTTAAGTGTTGTCCAAGCAATGAACTTTCTATGCAGCTGTCTCTCCTGAAATCATATACTTTGTTTCATGGCATTGTATGCTGTTTATTTCATACACGTCACCAAAGTATTTAGAACTTTTCAGCAAATCACATTTGCCCAATGTATCCCTAAGGGGAAGATCTTTCTGAATAAAACAAAACCCTTTCTTAAAATCAACTTTGCCATACACTCCTCCTCCATCTACCTGCTTTGAAAATTCAGATTACACACTGAAGCAGTTTATATTACAGCCTACTTATTTGTTTGGCAGCAAAACTATCACATCAGACTCTTGGTCAAGAGAGAATCACTTCTCCCTTTGGGAAGTTGAGTGACAACTCATACTTTCTAAACTATAACAACGTATTCCTTATGGAAGCAAAGTACTCTATTTCCAACTTGCAGTCATTTAAATCTCTAACTCAACCTATCATTTCCTTTTCAGCATTAATGCAAAAACAGCACACATGGAAAGAACATAGGAATGGCTCCAAAGAGCTTGGGCACCTGGCATGGAAGCTCATTTCCTTATTTACAAACCAAGAGGTCTTCGAGGACCGAACTCCACTCATCATTCCAAACTGGATTACATAGTTGGTGGAAACAAAGGAGCAGGTAACAGCTGTGCACTATTTTGATTGTATCACTCATTCTAATACTTTTACCTCTCTAAACGAGATATCCCCTTTATGGACTGATTTGATAGAGATGTGCTGTGTGTGAACATTAAAAAGTTAAATGTTTTTTTCTTATATATAAGAAAAATTACTGATAGTCCTAAGGAGAATGACAGATCTCTTGGGCCTATAAAACCATTTTTTGCCCTCGCATACCACTTGACAATTAGGAGGTTCAACAGCACTTAAAACCAACTCTAATTCCTTCATTAACTCCTTATTCTAACTTGTCATTTAATCCACAGTGAAAGCCTAGAAAATAATATAACAATCATCCAAATGTATACAGTAAACTCATTTTATTCTAACCCTAACAAATACGGATTTGGTGATTAACAGCTGTGCCAACCTCAGAAAATAAACTGACAGTATTAGAAACACACCGTGACAGTGAAACTACTGGATCACTGAAGATACTACTCTTTAACATCACATTTTTTTAAAAAGGTATCAAAAATACAACTGTCCAACATCCTCTGATCAACTATTGGGTTCAGGAAAAGAGCAATCTTCAAGTATGACTTCCAATAAAGTGTTTATATAATTTATAAACCCAAGAATGATTTACGTATAAAAACACTTCACCAGATTTGCAGAGCACATAAAAAGATGTAAAAAACAAGCATTCTGATTTGTATTACTTTGTAAAACCAAAGTTCCAAAGAAATACTTTGTGGGGTAAGAGGAAGCTAGTACAAAAATACAAAACACCCTAAGTTTATACTGAATCTTTTGCATCCCCCCTTCCATTGTTTCCCAGCACCAAATCGGTAAAATACACAAAATATATAACAGAATAGGTAATACAATCTATCTTAAGCAAGCAATGGCACATCTGTTACAAGATGTATCGTGCAATGTATCAGCAAATGCAAATCTTCCAGATTACTGCACCATTAGCTCCTCCGCCATCATGGACAGCTGGATGTTTAAAAAAACACCACCAAACAAACAAAAAACATTACAAATAATACAGGCAATAGTGAAGGAATCAAGACCACTAGTAAGTGGCAATTCCACAAATGAAAAAGTAGGAACTAATGCTTGTGCTTCGACACCCATCTTAGACTTCTAGACTGAGGCCTTTTACCTTCAGTAGTCCTTTCAGGTCTTTTCACTAATTAATAACACTCTAGTATTTTAGTGTTCACAAGACTCTCCTGGGGGGGGGGGGGGGGAGTAGGTAGTCCCAAAAATTAAAATAGACTGTCTTCAGCATTTCTTACGGTCAGCAATACAAAACAGATGAAAGGTTCTAGGTGTAAAGCAGCAGAAAATTGAGACAACTGAAAACAGATGCTCTTAACTAATAGAGATAGCTATGGAGAAATGTCAGTTAAGTGGCAAACTGAGAGACTTTTAATATAAAATGAGGCATTAGAAATGATACATAGAATTCAAGAAACCAGGATTCTATGATTATTTTAATTCAGAAAATTAAAAAAATACAAACTATTGAAAATGCTTAAGATACTGCTTCATCTAGGAAAGGCAGCGATACAAAAAAAAGCTATGGACACATACTAGCACAAATAAATGACTAAAGAGATAACTGAGGACAGAAACAGCCTAATTTGCTACATCTTCAAAGGGAAACTGAAGTAGTAAATCTTCAACTACAAACCCCTTCCCCTATTTAAAGCATTAAAGAGTCCTCACACCAAGCTAATTTAAAGGTTTAGTTTGTATTATACAATTGATAATTCTGCAAACTCCACAATATAAACGGCAATAACTACATACTTTAAATACTGTCATAAAAATAAACAAAGTCATTAGTTAATTCTGTAATGCATTAAGAATAACCTAAAAAAAACAAACTATGGAGAAGGCATATTTAATAAATTAGGGAACATTTTAACTGCTAATAGATTGGGAGAAAATTTTAACTTTTATATAATAATATATACACAAAGGCAGTGGAAACAAAGAAAACAAATTACTACATTGTTGCAGCACAGAAAAGACTGGGGTGTATAATATTAACAATTACATCCTCTTTTCTGTAGCCTGGCAAAGAGTAACTAACAGTCAGTTACCAAGCACAGGAACAATTTCAATTTCTTATGTGAGTCTCCAAGCAGATACTGTAATATGTTATTAAGCAACTTACTGCAACTTCATACCATAAGTGGCAGCAAGAAATTTTTAAAAAATTAAAAGGCTCACATAAACTGATTTCAAATATTTGAAGTCCAGGTTACTCTCTTTAGATACAATGTTTAGAACACTTGTATAGCAAAACAATTTTTAAATAAACATTTCTAAAAACTTGAACACAGAACTTAGAAACAATGAATCTGCACCAAAAGTTACATTGAAAAAAGTGTAAGAGTCATGAAATTAGAGCTAACCTATAGAGATTAAAAAAAAAAAAGATGTGTAGACAACCTGTATTCTTTAGTAAAATGAATGATTTTAGAGTAACAGGTATCATGTTTACTAAAAGTTCTCACTATAGTTCATGCCTATTTAAATTTCTCTTTAAAGATAGTTAAACTGATTGTATTGTTCCTTACCATAATTAGACTCTATTATAAAGAGCTCAAAACTAAAGCAACAGCATTTTTCTTAACATGCACACACAAAATAATCTACCGTTTAGTCATCTCATTAACTTAAATGTTTTCAATTTTAAAGAATAATCAAACTGTTTCAAAAATATTGGGGAAGATCTTCACTACTTGATGACATGTTTATGCATCTCAGGTAGCATTTTTATATCCATATCCTTTTCTTGAATTAATGCTTTAATACCAGTAGACTTAAAACGAACATATGTAAGGATAAATGAGGCAGGATCTAGTGTATGAAACAAAGGTCATCCATAAGATTCCACATGCAAAAAACTTATAAAAATTTAAATGTGTTTGTCCCCAAAATAAACGTGCAAGTACACTACACTGAAGATGATTTGACCATCTTCACCTTTTTTGAAAGTACAAAGCTAAGTTCTTTCTGATGGCCCACTTTGAAAATGAGCTAAAATTCCATAAATTTTAAAAAGCATTTCCTAGTTTTTATTAAAACTTGTGGTGATAATACTTATATCCTAAAACAGAGGCACAGGTTTGAGAATTCTGAGTGTTGTCAGACTTTCTTAATGGTAATACTGATGTCATAATTGCTCTATCAGCTTAAAGTTGATATTTGTAAAAGTAGCCATTAAATACTAATTCACAAGTATATTTAGTGTACATATAAACCCTATGTTAAAAGTATAAACGAGAGGAAATATAGCATAGTTCCAAGACTTCTAAAATTGTTGACCATCAAAAGTAAACCACCCTCTTTAAGACTTAACATAACTTTAAAAAAAATTGCTTAAACATATGAATTTAAGACTTTACTTTATTCAGCAAAATCATTTATTTACACAATGGGGAATGCTGGTTTGATTTTGTCAATGAAATAAAAACAAATTGAACAGAGACAATACTGAACTGTATATATATATTTTGTATCATAGTTGACCAATGGTTTCCTTACCTGTATCAGGAACATCAAGAGCAACAGTATCACAAGGACACTGGTTTAACAATACACCACATAGGTCCAGTAATACCCTGGGAATTTTCCAATGCAATCACCAACTTTTCCTTTGTTTATAAATATATAAAAAAACAAAAAGCAAAACCAGCATTATGATGTAGTAAACAGAGTATAACTCTGAAGTCAGTGGGTCAGTAAAAACCTTATCAGACCATCCATAGTTTATTAAGTGATCTGCTCTTCTTCAGACCACTAATACAGAATCCAAACAGGTGAAAAATATATCACTTTTTAGAAGACAACAATGATCTGATAAGGATTTGACTTAATGGAAGTTAAGAGAGGGGAAAAAAAAAAAAGGAATTGCAGAGCATAGCCCCTATTAGAACAAGCTAACTTTCCAGATTTTACAAATTAAAAAAAAAAAACAAAAACAAAACAAAAAAAAAACCACTTCAACATGAAGCTACCATACAAAGTTTTTCCATTTTTCTTTGTAAAAAGTTCAGAGTTTGCAATTTAATCCTGGGTTTTTAATGAGAAGGACAGTTTAGGCCTGGACTTCCCCTTGCCCAGGATAATTTTTTGTTCTTCTTTTTGTTGACGTTGTCGCTCTTGTTCTAGTTTCATCCTTTCCTCATGAATCTTTCTTTGTTCTTCAACAATTCTCAACTGTTCTTCAGCCTGAAAATTAAAAATTAATTATATGAATCTATTAAATTATCATGTGCCCTGAAAATATGTACATCATGTATCAGTAAGAAAATAAAATTCAAAAAAATGCAAATGCAAACGGGTAAAAATTAGGACTTTCTATGAATTCTATGTCTTCTATTAGTAGTATCTGGAATATCAGGTGAGAACTTACAATCATGGTGAACATACGATATAGCACGTTTCATAAAACTTCTGTAAGGTTATATGGTAATAGAAGGGATTGAGTAAATTAGAAAAGAACTCTTTATTAATTATTTTTACATTTTTTATATTTCATCTTTTAAGAAAAATAAATGAACAAATTACAGGAAAGCACTCAGATATTTTAGAAATGGGAAGAAATTTCTACAAAGCATGTCCTGAAATCAGTGCAGATTTTGTTCTATACCTATCTTTACCCAAACCTTCAGCGCATCAGATTAAGAGATTCTCCGTTACAAACCAAGGCACGGATTTATTCAAACAGTATGTTATCTACTAGTTACTATATTTATAGTTAGAAAGGCATGCAAAAATTATAGAAAAAAGCCCCACTGGGGCCATATTATATTGTCAATAAACAAGAAACACTATAGACTTCATTCTAAGAAAAAATTAGAAAACATTCTGATCTGGCTAACTACAAAATGCTGTCTAATTTCAAATGGAGACTGGTATAACCAACTCCTTTAGTCTCAAGCAACCAACTTCATTCCTGCATTCTTCTAGAGAAGATCTCGCCTCTTCACCAAAAAAACTTACGTCATACTCATGAAGTCCCTCCTTCTTGCCTCCCAGAGATAGAATACCTGCCAGCCTCAATTCTCAACCAGGTACAATTTTACCCTTCTCCCCACAAGGGACATTAGGCAATGTGTGGAGATGATTCTAGTTGTCACAACTGGGGATGGCTCCTGGCATCTAGTGGGAAGAAGGTAGAGGACGGGGACAATGGTAGACAACCTACAATGCAGAAGATAGCTCCCACAACAAGGAATGATCCAACCCCAAATGTTACCAGTGCCAAGGTTGAGAAAGCCTGTTTCAACCCCTGAATTTTTAATCTCAATTTCCACAAGTTTTTCTTTTTTTCCCCCCTCTGTGTGACCATGATCTTAAAAAAATTTCACTACATCCTTTGAGCTGCCTACCTATTCCCAATTCAAAGTCAAATTTTAGGTCATTGCTTCCATCTCCATTATTCTACTAAAATTATTTTCTACATGGTCAAAAACTAGCAATAAATTCAGTGACCTCTCTATTTGAATAAAATTCTCTGTTCACTTAAGTCTTTTAAAAATGTTCTCCCCCTCCACCCCCCCACATATTCTCTAATACAAACACTAAAGTTCTCCACCTGATTACTTCTTTTGTCTCCATTGGTTATTTTTGTTCAGTAAAATGCAAGGTGGCTAGATTACAACACAAGAAGATGCGAGAAGTAATGGAGTCTGGTATGCAACATGAAATGTTTTAATTTAAAAAGGGAGCAGTGTAAAGAGGTTTACGACAGCAACATGGGGTAGACTGCTGGGTGGAGAAGGTGGAAAATCCAACAGAGCTGAAATACATCTCTCAGACCTTTTCCCTATGTTACATTTATAGCTGGTCCCTGGACACATCTACCTGGGAGATCTAGGGGTCCCTTCAAAATTCAACATGTCCCAAGATTTAAATTCTTCCACCCCATATTTAAAATAAATCTGCCCTTTCTATGTAGTCAGACCTAAAATTTGACTTGGAATGGCAATAGGTAGGCAGCTCAAAGGATGCAGTGAAATTTTTAAGATCAACATCAGATAGAGGGAGAAAGAACGACTACTCGTGTAACATATTAAAAACTCAAGGGTAAGAACAGGCTTTCTCAATCTTGGTGCCCAAATTTTGTCTCCCTTTTCCCCTGAAACAACAAAAAAGTCATCAAGTTGTCAATTATTCTTTTATATTCTGTCTAGAGTTAATTTTCATTTCTATTGCCATCATACCAGTTTAGTGCCACACATCTCTTGTACACCTAAAATGGTGTCCCTGTTTCCAGTGTGTCCTTCAATCCATCCTATACATACTGCTAGACTCGCCTTTCTTGACCACCGCTCTCTCTTACCCTCAGATTTCTAATGACTTCCACTGTCCACAGAATACAGCTTAACTTCCTAAATTAGCATGCTTCTATAAAACTTGAGACTTTATATTATCTAGCTCTAACTCTGTTCCTACTATTCGTTTAAATTATCCTTGCTATCTTGATCTCCCTCCTTTGCTCATGCTACTTTCCTCCTACTGAAATCCTACCTGTACATCAGAATCCGCTACTCTCTTAAAATGTCACTAATAATTGTAACAAACAGAATTATCTGCTTCTAAGCATCTTTAGTGAATTCATGCCAATTACTTTATTCATAGTTTTAATAAATTATCACACATTTGGAGTAAGAGCTTAGTGTGTGCAAGTGAATCAAAGTGTAGTAAAGATTCTTTGTGTGTGTGCGTGCTTCGTAATCAATATAAACACTCGGAACTCACTTTTCCCCTTGGAAAGCATACTAGAACCTTCGGGAGTGACGGTGAAAGGACATAAGGTAGAGCATCACCACCTCAATCCCAAAGAGATTCTAATTACACAGATACCACTTTTTACTCTTTCAGACTGACAGAATTCAAAAGTGTGATAGCATATTGGTACGGTTTCAATTAAGTCCCCCAAAGTTCATGAGTTGGAAACTTAATTGCCACTGTAACAGTATTAAGAGGTGGGGCTTTTAAGAGGAGATTAGGCCATGAGGGGTCCATCCCCATAAATGGATTAATGCTGTTATCTGAAGTGGAGACTGGGTTAGGTATTATGGGAGTGGGCTCTAGATAAAAAAGATTAGTTTGGCCACCATTTTTTCTCTCTCATGCCCTCTCTCCCCTAGCTCGCTCACCATGTGATGCCTTCCACAATGGAAAGACCCTCACCAGATGCAGCACCATGCTCCTGGACTTCCCAAGAAGTCCAAGTAGTGTTGGGGTCCGCAGGTCTACAGATTTTATAAAAATTACATTCCCAAAATTCTCCTTCTTATATTCTCTATAAATGCAATTATGGTGGTCCTTAGCAACAGTTCCCTTAGCAAACAGGGATACTGAAATTTACTCTCTACTTGAAATACATACACAAAATATAAAATTTTAAAAATCCAAAGATAGAAATACTTCTTGTCAAGAGTAATCATAGGAATGAACGAAAAATAGCACAATTAGAAATCATGCCACTACTCAGAAATATGGCTTTCTACATTTTAAACCTTCTAAGACACACATCCTGATCCATTCTGTCATTTGTAATTTTAATCCCTTGATTCATCTTCCCCTCTACAATTTTTTATAATGTATACTCCACTTTAGATAATAAGAAAATATTAAAAGACAATTTGATGACCCTTAGCAAACTGTATTAATAAAATTTTCTGAAAGGTTATTTATGTACAAGGTTAAAAAAAAAACACACAGAAGGGTAAAACACAATGATTCCCCTTCATTCCGGTGGCAATTTAGTTATTCTGATAGCTCCCCCTCCTTAGGGTGTATAATGTGCCAAATCTATTGTTATGGGCTATTATTAGCAATCAAACTACCATCTAAAGAGAATTCTCATCATTGCCCACTCCTATGGCCCTTTTCTTCTCAATTCCCTTTTTCTTACTACCTCTGTAAACTTTTAAATATTTTTGAAACTTCAACCTTAGATAATATCCCCTAAGATTCCATATTACCTAAAGTGAAGATAATTGCTTCAAGAAGAAACTGACTGAACTTGAGCTTGGTATGGAATATTATGTACAAAAATCACTGCCTAAGAGCTCTGGAGAGACTGCTGTATAACACTGTCAAGAGAAATCGAAAGCCTTCAGGATTTTCTTTACACTTCATGTTACAAAATTTCACCAAAAAACTGTACTATCTATTAATAGATGGGGCTCTTTTATCTTCTGTAACCTAAATAAATTCTTTCTCTGGGTCAGTTCTTTTGCCTTGGTCATTCATTCCCTGTTGTGTGCTCAAGTTTTCCTTACATGCTTCCTGATTCCTTGCGTTAGCTCATTAGGAGTGATTACATCAGGAAGGTCTTCTCTGCTTCCTGTAACAGACTCTTTCTCCATTTCCTCCCTCTACACATCCCTTCACTCACCAAGTTCATCAATTCTTTCTTTACAGGTTCTAAGAACTGCCACTTTACTGATTCAAGGCCCCATTCTTTGGTCTTTAGTGGCTTCTTTTTTCCAGTTTCTGTCCGGCAAGCCACCCTACACAATGCCAATATTCACTAAATGTCCAGAAAGTTACTTTAAAAATTACTGCCCCAAATACATTAACATAGGTTTTAAACCAGCTTTTTTTTTTTTATCTTAACAATCAGGAACTACTTCTCATCCACTGAAAATCCTTACCTGACTTCTCCACCATTTCATTTCTAATAAAAATATTTAACATTTACATTTGGTGCCATTATTTTTCTCTTAAAATGTATGCACACAACACACTATTAGCTATTCTAAGTACCATGCCATTTCAACTTACATATGCTCACTCTACTGTAAGATGCCCTACTCTTTTTCCAACAGTGTTAATTTCCTGTGGCCACTGCAACAAATTTCCACAACTAGATAACCTAAAACGGAAAGTTACTGTGGAGGCAAGAAGTTCATAATCAGTATCACTAGAACAAAATCAAGGTGTTGGCAGGGACACATTCCTTCTGAGGCTCTAGAGGAGAATCTGTCCCTTGCCTCTTCCAGCTTCTGGTGGCTGCCAGGGTTTCTTAGCTTGTGGACACATCACTCCAATCTTCAAGGCTAACATCCTCAAATCTCTCTCTCTGTGTCTTCATGTGACCTTTTCCTATATCTGTGGATTCTGCTGGGAGCGTGACAGCCTTCCTTCATCCTATCTTCTGTCCTAGCTGGCGGTGTTTCTGTTGATATAACATCTTCAGAAACCTTGGAGGTCCCTCACATATGTCACATCATTAGGTGAAAGGGCCCTCCACAGATCTTTCCTAGGTAATCTCGTCTATTCCTGGCTTTTGCTCAGATGGCTGAGAAACCTGAATTACAAGCAGTCTCTTCAGCTCTAGCAAAAGGTTGTCTAGCCACACCCTTGGCCTTCCTTCTAGACTAAGTTTTTTCTAAGAGTGAACATCTTGTGCAATCTGGATAAGCTGAAACTTTCTTAACACCAACTGCTGGTTTCCTTTTATGCTTACAAGTTCATTCTTCAATTTCACTCTCCTTGCTATTTTATTACAAACAGCAAGAAGAAACCAGGCTATACTTTCAAAAATTTACTTAGAATTCTTCTCAGCTAAATAAGTTAAGCTCTTATAAGTTCTGCCTTCCTTCCAAATCACTGTAGGGCGCAATTCACCCAGGTTTTCCATCACTATATAAAAAGGACCTCTTTTTCTCCAGTTTCCAACACATTCTTAATTTGCTTCTCAGCCCTAACCAGAAGCACTTTTAAAGTCCATATTTTTGCCAATAGTCTTTCTAAAGCAATGTATGTGTTTTCTATCACATGTCTCAAAATTCTTCAAGCCTCTACCCACTATCCAATTCCAAAACCACTTCTACATTTTAAGGTAACGAATTACCACAAACTAGATGCTGAAAACAATAAAAATTTATTCTGAAGGCCAGAAGTCTGAAATCGGTACCGCTGAGTCGAAAGATGCTCCCTTTGGAGATTTTAGGAGGAAGTCCATTCCTTGACTCTTTCAGCTTCTGGTTGCTACCACGATTCCTTGGCTTTGGACTGTATCACTCCACTCTTCAAAGCCAACATATTCAAATCTCTCTCTCTGCTCTGTCTTTACTTTAGCTTCTTCTGTGTCATGTGGTAAAAATTCCCTCTGCCTCCCTCTTACAGGATACATGTGATGGCATTTAAGGCCAATCAAATAATGCAGGATAAATGCCCCACTGCAAGATACTTAATTTAGTCACATCTACAAAGCTTCCCCTCACCTTTTTGCCATATAGAGTACGTCCAGATACAGGCATTAAAACACAGGTATACTGGGGGGGTGGAGAGGATTTTTCAGCTTATCACAGAAACTCATTAAAAAAGAATCCTTGCTTACATTTTTCTAAGAACTCTTCAGAGCTATCTCTTGATTTATTTCAAACTTAAGTATGTGGAACACATTTCACATATAAGCAACTTTCAAACATGGCACTGTATTTTCCCCTCTCAAACCAGTGACGTACAGAGTGGTATAGTATGATGAACTTGGCAAAGGGTGGGGAAAAAACTATTTCAATACTATTTCAATATTAAAGAGATCTCTATATTTAGAACTTATAATTTGCAAATACTTTAAAACCTCGAAGAACTCGTTCCACCACCAACCAGTCAAAATTAATTTGTCCTTCCTCTGACCAACAATTATTTATAATTTTATTAGAAATTGTCGGTCTGACTCTTATTATATTTTACATGTTTACACACAGATTAACCAAGTTCTATTCTTTGTGTTTTACCACAATCTTTACCAGGTGATTGGTTGAGGGTTTTTCTCCTTGCTGACACAACGTCCTAGAAGAATATTTTACTCCACAGCAATACCTGTCACCCTTTTTTACTCTGCTTCCTTTTCTAAGTAAAATTCATATTAATTTCAGAATAATATCTGGGATTCACCAGGCACATCATTAAAAAAAGCTGTGGAGAAGACTTCAAAAATTTTAAGTGCTATTTTTAACAAAAGAAAATTAAAATCTCCATTGTATTAACTAACTACCCTTGAAATATTTGAAGATACTTGTGTGTTACTGGTACTAACAACTAAGAACCAATCTGCCAAAAAGCTAACTCAAGCCACATCTGGATTAATTCTTGTTTGACTTCACAAATCAAGTATGTGTGTTGATTAATACTTTTTTGGTCTCCTTATGGCCAAACCAAATATCTTGATATACAATGTGGAACTGAATTAGGAGGTGGACAATAGTAAGGAAATGAAACAGGGCAAAGGCCTTTTGGGAAGCAGAATAGAACATCAGCAAGCATGTGGAAGTACTTGTTTTAGTAAATAGTGGTAGAAGCAGGAGTATATCAACATGATGTACGCTAAAAAGTTTGTGTGGAAAGCAGACTACAGAAAAGACTGGTGGGTAAAGAAAGTACCCTGGAATGGGGAAGGGATAAGTGAGATTTCGTAAATATTATAACCATGAAAAAAATAACACAATGATCTCTTACAATTCAAGAAGACCAACTCCCCAGTTAAAAAAAAAGTGAGAGACATAAAAGACTATTTACACAAGCAGAATGAAAAGTAGTTTTAATAAATTCCTGATAAATTCCAATCTCTATAAGGAAGCAAAGAAATGCCCCTGGGAAGGTTTCCCAACCCCCCAGGGTAATTACGTCAATTATCTCATGCACCCACACCACCTACCAAGTATTTCCATAGTATTAGCTAATTTTTTATGGTGTTGTCCTTGTTTCCACAATTAATACATCAAATTATTCAAGAGCGCTTAATGCCTTGTCTACTTTTTTTTTTTTTTTTTTTTTAGCTTTTCTGAATGGTAATGTTTGGCCACCCTTTCTCTTCCCTCACTTTCTAGAGGCTAGAATGCTTCCCATTCTTCTTGCTTTCTATGGCATAAATAACAATGAAGTGTCCACATTTCTAACCTATTTACTATGTCAGGAAGCAAACAATTATTAGTGCAACAAGATAAACTACCATGACTGATACATCCAGGAAAGTCCCATGCTATCTACAACATTCTGTTACATCCCCCTTCCTTTCTCAAATAACTAATATTTTCATAGGACTTTCAATATATGTTATATAATATTTCCCAATAAACATGTATAAAGATTAAAGAACAGTGCCCAAAACTGAGACGAAGAGGAGGGAAAAGGGCAAGAAAAATGAAAGAAACCTCAAGGTGTGCCTTGCCATCTTGCACAATGACATTTTTTGTCTCACCTTACACCAATGATACCATGCCTGCCAGCCTGAAACTAACAATAGTAAGCAAATAAAACTTCCCCAGAATCAACCATTACCTATGCGTCCAACTTTGCTGAAAACAGTAAGCGAATGAGACAGTAAGCAAATGCATTAAATATATTCAAATTCTTACCAAACTTTCTTTTAGAAAGCCTTTTTCCCTAAGACATCTTTTCACTGAAGTTTATCAACATGCTTTCACAACAGTCACTCCCTACAGTCTATCAGATCAAACCAAAATCTGTGTGCCCTAACGCAGTGACAGTGTTATGTGTATCCCTGAGACAAGTAACAGTTTGCAGACTGCCAATCCGAATTGATCCAAAGTACAAACCAAGAGTGAGTGTTTAGAAACTTTTATAGCAATTTGACTTCATTTTTCTAGTAATTCATCTCAACTGTATTTTACAAAAGTAGCTCTAACATCTGATAAACTAGGATTAAAAGACAAAAACTGCCCATTTACTACTACCCTTTCAGAAGTACCACCCCAGACGTTAACCAATCTTTTCCCACTAATAACCGATCAAAAGTTTTATTTTTATTTTTATGGGTAAACAAAGAAGGGTGTCAGAGGGATGTGAGGAGGCCAAGATATCGCTAGCTACCCCAGGGTCAGAAGGGGTCAACATCTTGGCAGAGCATATCAAGTTGAGGAGATTCTAGGCCATCCACAAACTGAACCCACCATAGCTGTCCTAATAGGAAATTCTAGTTCTACCTGCTTGGTAATTTTGCTTCAACGTTTTAACTACCAATCATATTTTTCTTCTCTTCTGGAATGTCCAGGCCTCACAAACCAGACTGTATTTACCCTCCAAAACTCAAACTTCAAAACTTAAATGAAGAGTCACCATTTCTCTCTTACTACTTCTTCCTACCTGCACCGAGATTCTCTTTCTTACATAGAATCACTAAAAAATCATTATTATATCTTATTTATAAGCATATAGCAATACATCTTATAATAACTCATCCATGTCACATTTATACTGCTTTTTCTACCTAAGTAAATTTTAAGGTCTATCTTTGGGAAAGCAGATTCCTGGCCTTCTAATACAAATCACATTCTTGCCTTCACAATAACCAGGACAGTGATATGTACTAAGAAACCACTGTACCATGCTAAGTTACCTAGGATATTTCCAGTATTGTCTCTTATCTGGGGTACACTATCTTTTAGAAGATCATGCCCTAAAACTAACTGCTCCATGTTAACTTTTTACATTCTTATCAACTACAGGACACATTAACTACGGTCCTACTCCACTCTTGCTCTCAAAGGGATCCAGTCTTAATTAGACCCTCTCAGATTATTTTCTGTGCATTTATAAACAGAGCTATAGAATTTCTTTTTCACATCACATCACTGGAGCTTACAACTTGCTTTGTTCCCCCCACCAACAAGAGTCCCTCCTGGGTCATGCTTCATTCCTGGGTAACAAATACTACTAATTGTCCCCAACCCCATGTCAATTTCCTTCCGCCTCTGATTTATATTCTTACTTTGAGGTAGCCTTCCTGTACACCATCCTCACAGGGGAAAAAAAGTTTTTCCTTATAATACCTGACTATCCTCTTTTGTGTTTTGCATTTTTTATATCCATAGTCCTTTAATCCTAGTTTTCTTCTTTCTCATAATGAGACTTCAAAAAATACTCACACACTTAAATGGAAAAACCCTCAAGACACCAAAAACTTTAATCTATTTAAAAAATGCTAGCATGTGCTTAAAAAAGAACAAGAAATGCATAGGAATACTAAAAAAAAAATAATTAAAAGAAAAAATAGAAGTGACAGAAATTAGGTTTTTGTTTTTTTAAAAATTGCCTCAATGTGCTTATATTGGCTTCTTTATTGCAATTTCAAAATTGCTCTGTATCACCTTCATTTACATCTTTATCATATAATTACTTAAGTCCCTGTGTATTTCTTGTCAGATTATAAGTTAGAAGTAAGAAATACAATTTATTACACCAGTACACTTACTATCAAATATATACTATCTACTTATTGTATCTAGTGATTGGTAACAAAGCAACTAATGCAAAGTGAAACACTGTGTATTAGTTGGTTTAAATACCTTCAAGCTTTCGTTGTTGTTGTTAGTTTTTTTAGGCATAGGATAAATGTAAATGAGGTTAAGACAGAAAAAACTGGAGAAGCAAATACTACAATTTCTCCAGGAAATCTGTTTTAAACCACTGTAAATTCTCTCCAGATTAGAAATAAAAATCTAGTCAACTATTTCTACTCTTGCCTCAAAGCCTTTGAAGAGGCCAAGAGAATCCTGAAAAAATAAGTCAAATTATAGAACACAAAACCTGAAAATAAATAAATAAATAAATAAATAAAGCAAAATGCAAAAATACTTTTCACATATGCTTTATGCTTACCAGTTTGGCTTGTGCTTCTGCAATTTTTCGGTTATTCTCTTCCAGTATTCGCTCTAGCTCCTCACGTTTTGCACGTTCTTCCTCCTAAAGGGGAGGACATGTTAAGATGTTAGAAAAATAAAATGTTTATTTTTATTGATAAATATTTACTAATCTTCCTCTGAACTTTTTTGATCTGACTTACAGGGCAGCTTTATAGCTACCTTCTGTCTGACAAATGATAAACTGTGCAGCCACTAAAATTTGGTTTCTAGCACTAAATTTAAATCATCCCTCCCAGTCCAAACAGCAACCGACTAAACCCTCCCTAATGATAGTTTCCTGACAATTATAACTAATACTTTAATATCACACAAATCAACAAGGACAACTACAAAACTGGATAGTATTTACCAAATTAAAAAAATAATATATAAAATATAAATAAAGTGAATATTTGTCTCACCAATTATGTATACCTACGTATTCTTTACCTATACTCCTTTAATCAGCATTAAAAGTTGAATATTTACTGTCTTGTCCAGTGTCCTGCAGAGTGTGCTCCTCGGCTGCCATACACGCCAGCTTCCTCTTTAAAATGATTTGTACTGTTAGCTTGGCAATACCTGCATCAGCAGCTCAACCATTTATAAAGAAACAACATACAAGGAAGGCTGAGCTGAGGAATGCAGATGTTTATGGTAAGAAGGAACAAAAAATGTAATTCATCATTCCTAAGGCAAACAATTAATAAGAAAAATACATTTACTGTTAGTGAAAAATACAAATGGTAATCCATACTTCATGGAACTAAGGGCTTCTTCCATGGGGAAAATGGACTTAACATTCAGATGTTGACAATTTCTAAAGGCAGCTTATATTGTCATCTACAATCTGAACTGAAATTCAGGAATCCAGGGGATGCATGGTCAGGAAATAAAATTCTGTAACTTATTTTTCCTTGGAGAATTTAATGAGATTTTATAATGCAAACTATATGAAGATTGCTTGATGGTTTGGGCAGTGTTCAGATCACAGCATACATAGTCAAATGATTTTAATATTTGGAAAGACTGTCAAAGGGTTGTGTCCGTGTAAAAAAAAAATTGTTAATATGAAACAAAAAGCAAATGAAGAGAAAAAAATCTTACTATGATTAATAACTCGCTACAAGACAGCACCATTACTCCAAAAATACCTTCATTATTAAAAGCACTGATATAAATAAAAATTTCATACATTCAATTTTATAATCTATAAAATCCACTATAAATATAAGCATGTACATCTAGTTAAAGACAGGACAAGGGAAAATGCATTTTAAAAGCTAAGTTTACTGGAAAGCAAAGAAATTTAATATGATGTCAACTTGTCCACAATGATGCCAAGATGAAAAATGACAACAAGTCATATATTTGAGTCAAATATTTCAGTTCAAGAAAACACATTTTCCTATGATTTCCTATATCACACACCAATGGGATTCACATTCATTATGCAAACTATGTAGATGGACACTCAGGGCTATAAAGTAATCTGCCTTGAGTGTTTCAGTGACTTTCACCAAGCTTTAGGATCCTGGAGTAATCAGTGCAAACAAGCTATAAAGCTTCAGTAGCAAATTACTGTCTCACAGAAAGACATTTTCAACTTCTGCTCCAGCTGCTGATAAAACAAATCATGTGTTTAGCTTGACTCCAGACAAGGACAACCTGTTCCTTCATAACTCTCTAGAGAAAAAAAGGAGTTGTTAGTAGATACTAAAAAAGTGGGTGAATAATCTGGACATTTTTTCCGAAAAAGATGCCTTGAAACACATTAGGAAAATGGAGGGCCTTATGATCAGAATGCTGGAATTAGTTCATTTTGTTGAAGCAGGATTTGGGGGAGAGGGTAAAGGATAAAAGAAGGGAAAAAAGAAGAGTGAGAAAACCTATTTATCAAAAGCAGGTACTGTCACTCAATGTTAGGCCCTGCTCTTTTTAATCTGACTGAAGGCAAAAAGCCTCTCACAGTCTAGGTAACAGAGTGATAAACGGAATAGAGGAATATACAACCACAGGTGGGTTTTTAACCTTTTCCCTTTACCACTCCCTGTCTCCCCCCACCCTCCCAAAAAAGAATGTAAGTCCTGCAGCCATGGCAAAAGTTTCAAACACTTCTCAAATATGTAAGCCAGTTCCATTAATCAAAAGTATCCTTGAATATGTTTTATGAAAGTAACTTTTAAGGATCAGTCAGCACTTCTGAATAGGCTAAAAAATTAACTTTCGCAGCAACGTAAGTTTAGATGAGAAAGGAATTAGATAGTCTGTATTCCATCTCTTTCTGAACTGAGCAGGAGGCACAACCCGACACTGAAAGTTTTGCCATGGACTGTCTCTACTTTCCAAACGACCGAGCGTTACCTCTCTAGCTTTTTGTGCTGCAAGCTCAGCTTGTCTCTGTCGCTCGAGTTCTTCGAGCAACTGCTTTTCCATGATGCGCTTGGCTTCCTCCACCCTTCGGAGAACTTCTCGCTCAATTTCATCCTTCCTTTTCTCCAATTCTTCCTCTACCCTTTTTGCCACCAATTCTTCCACTCTTCGTGCTGTTTCTTCCTCAATGAGTTTTTCTTCTATTTCTTGCTGCCGACTAGCAAACAGTGAAAAAAATGACTTAGTATAAAAAAACTAATAAACTTTTTTAAAATTTTATTTCAAAATATTAAGGGGGTACAAATGTTTTTGATACATGGCTTGAGTCTGGGCTATAAATGTGCCCAAAACTAAGAATTTAAACAAAACTAGTTTTAAGGCTATCAAACCATTAAGCCTGGTATTATTCAATGATTTTAGAATTCGTTTTCATGTCACATTTAAGGAAATGATAGATAATAACCTGTTAACTGATACAGACATTCAAATACATATAAAATTGGTTTTTTTCCTCCACCATGTTCTAAGTACAAAAAGACTGATAAATACAAACAGCCTAATTCATTATTTTTAATTTAGGAACTACAGAGCGAATCTGAAATACAAAGTATACTTCTCCTAACAACTTCATAATGAGAGGACAAACTATTAAGATACATGGATTTGCTCATTTGCCAATCCACTCTAAGAGTTGAGTGACAGAGAAGTCAGGAGAAATTATTATGCAGCAGGCAAGTAAGCCTGGCTGAATTAATTTCCCCCTTTCCTCTAAGCAAAGACAGAACAAATATAGACTTGAAGAGATTCAGACTGCTGAAATAATAGCAGTGCGTAGCTTTTACTGAAATTATGACCAACCTAAGTTCTGAACTTTATATCCTTTACTGTGCCTTTTCTTCCTTTTGTTAACTGATTTTTAATTAAAAGCTCCTTTAGAGATGGGAAGTAGAAAGTTAAAAATACATTTTTAGTTCAATGAAGCATGTTTTAATTATTTTAATTCCACTTTGATATCATAAACTTATTTAATCAAAATAAAATTCTGTACTGAAAATATTTACATTTATCTAGGTACCACCGTTGAAACTTTGAACATTTTATACCAATGATATGCAATAGCCATTAGTCATGTGTTCAGTCTGAACTAAAGATTGGTATAAAGGAATGTAAATTATCTCATCTTTTTATTTGATTAGGTGTTAAAATGATAGTATTTTGGGTAGATTGAAGATATACTAAAATTAATTTCACTGGTTTCTTTTTAGTAGCTAACTAGAAAATTTTAAATTGTATATACTGTTCACGTTATATTTCTACTGACCAGCACTGAGACAATAATTTGAGCTAAATGAATAAATTCAGAGGCTCTTGCAGTGTATCTGAGGTCAATTTATTAATGCTTCAACTTTTCTCACAACCCACAAAATTGATTAAAACCTGCAACTTTTATATCTTTTGATGATTTGTTCGACATATGAGACAGTCATTCAATTTACCTGTTTAGTAAAGACCTTACAGTTCCTAAGTTACCTTGGAATACCCCAATTCACTTTAACTCAACTCTATTCTTGGGGGTGATTCAAGTCCCACCCAAGGGCTTTCATTCTTAACTCCCGTTACTTATTCACGGTGACAACATACTAGCACGAATGTGTCTTTAGCATTCTCATTTATTTCGGTTTCTACATTTATCCTCTACATTTTTCTGTCAAGGAAACAGCCGTTACTAGAGAGAGCTTATTTTCCCTAAAGGTCCTAGGTATTTCCAATACCCATTCTGAGGACTCTGTTGTTTCTTAATACCTCCTTCTCAAAACTAATTTTTTTTAAAAAAAGGATATGAAAGCCTAAGATTTACTATGCTCAAGCCTAAGATTTACAATGCTCCTTTTCTTTTTCAACCAAATATTAGGGTAGTTTCAATAAGCTTTTATCTACGGCTGCTCAGTAAAAGAGAGCAGATATAAGACCCAATGCTAAAAATCACCAGGAGCATCTACAGAAAATCAGACAGCGATTTTAATGGAAAATAAATCAATCACATTTCAATATAAAATGTTGTTTCTCTACTTCATCCAAAGGGAAAAAGAGAAATATTACAGATGAAACAAGTAAAGCTGACAACTGCTAAATCAAATGATGGGTACGTAAATCCTTATATAATATTCCACCTTTGTGTATGTAAACTTTTCATAATCATTTTAAAAGTATATACACACACTCCTCACATACTTTTGCTAGCTGGTTCTTTTGAAATTAGTAAATGTAGAGAAGCATAAGAAACTTAATATTCAAAATTTCAAAAACAGTACAATGCAACTCTTAATTAGCAATGCTAAGTGGACCACAGGTACAGACTATTCAAAGGAAGGATAATATAAAACGGTTCCAATTAAAACTTGCCACACCAAGTGGAAAGGAAGAAAAACAGGATAAGGCCCTAGGTTAGCATCTGCCAACTTAGGAATTTGGTAAAGGTGAAAGAAACCTGATACACATTCAGGGTTTTTGTCAGGTAATCAAGCCATCCCTAAGCAAAAGCACAATGGCTAACACGACCACATCTCCACAGATTTCATCAATAAGGAGAAAATGAGCCAAATAAATTTACTTACAGCAAAAGGCAAATCAGCATGGTGTCAGCCCCTTGTTTCTATTTTCACTGATCACAGGCAGTACCGGCTGTAAGTCAGTCTGCAGCTAAGAAGTCAATTCTAACCAACTACAGCTCAGTGGATTTTATAGCTGAAAGGGTAGGGCAAGTGGAAAGTCCCATGCTCAACTGAAATAGTGGAGAATGAGAAATGGCCTAGTGCAGTTTCTCACAAGGCTGCTTATCTCTCCCCTTTGTTCCCGCAGGAATTGCAAGGCACCCCACCATGACTGCAAGTAAGCTTTGCTGATTTGTCCTGTGTAAATACAGGCAAGGCCAGGGCACCACAGTAGAACTGTTTCCCTAGAAGTATTAGCAAGAATATAATTTTTGTTGTTTTTCTTGGTAAAATTAAAAATGCTACTTTAGTAGTCAGAAAAAATTTAAAATCAATTTTTAGAACCAGTGCTAAAGAAATTAAAAGCTCAGTATCATTTTATCCCCTCTCAGTATACATACACAACTGAATTCAGAAATGAACCGGCACATATACAACTGAATTAAACGTGTTCATCTTTACTGATTGACAAATTTATCACCATAATCAACGATAAAGCCACTATTAGGCTAACTCGCGTAGGAGACACTGGAGCTTTCTTGGGGTGAGGGGACCAAACATTTTCGGTCAACAGTGTCTTGCAAAAGATGCATCATCTAATAGCCTATGTACTCCTTAAAACTTTTGCCCTAGGAATTGTCACGCTCATGTTTTCCTCCAATCTCTCCCTCATGCTCCTCTGCTGAATCCATTCCCTTGCCAAGAATCTGTGCGACTGATGAAAGGGTTAAATCAAAATCTTCAAGTTTTTCAATGGAAATAGTATAATACTAGGTTCCTATTTTCTTCATGCTCTCAGGTGTTTTAAAAGCACTAGTCATAATCAACTTTAAAATGGTCAACACAGCAAGGGTACAGCACTTCAGAGGATAAAGCACTTCAGCACTGTTAAACAAGAGTATTACTCCATACAGAGCAACTGATACTGTATCTTAAAACATCTTTAAAACGTGGGAACTCAATCCTAGGGGTTTACTTCTAGAATTCTAGAAATCAATTATTAGCAAACAGCATTTAGATAGTATTTAACAGGTACCAAATACTGTGCCAAGAATTTTATATACCATGTCATTATTTAAATCTCACAACTGTTCCTATGAGGTGGGTATTAACACCCTCATTTTTACTGAGGAATCTAAAGCTAAGGAGTTTAAGTTTCTGGACTGAAGTTTGCTGGATGTTGTTGAGCTACTACTCTGAACTCAGGGAGACTCCAAAGCTGATGCCTTAAGCACTATACTATCCTACATTTTTCTCCAGGACAAATTAGAGAGGCAAAGATGTAACTAATGAAATAACTATTAAAAAATTATAAAGTTCTTAACATCAGCTAGGTCTTATGCCCTAGCATTCTCAGAGGCCTAACCTCCAAAAATACACAGTTCATATACTGAATCTGCTCATAAAAGCTCTTCTTTGCTCTCAAAATGAGCTGTTCGAGTATTCTTCTATTTCTAAGAAGCACTCATACAAATCCTAGTTCAGTTAGATACCCTTAATTTAGAAGGCTCTTAATCTGTCATGCAGTTGAACACTAAGATATTCAAACCTAGATATCACAGGCTAGAATAAGTTTATATGCCATTAATAATTTCCTGATTTGCTACAAGTCATTTTCAGCTGTTTTTTCAACAGTGAATACAACATGCATTCCTTTACAATGTGCATACAGCAGCTCCAAAGAATAAGAAAATGGTAATATTTGTGTAGCAGAAGAGTGAGAGGGAACCATACTGAATGGCTGAAACATAGGGATGAGAGATCTTTTGAACTGAATTTTCAACCATGTGAATTAGCTATTCAAAAATGAGGAAAAATATTTTGTTAAATGTAAGGGCCTACCTTTTAATCATTAAGATTATAACTGCTAAGATCATTTCTTAAATTCACCAGGCTCAGTGTGGCTGCATGTATGTATGTTATATTAAATAACATTATTTATGTGCCAAGTACTGTCTAGGTACTTTAAATATATTATCTCCAATCTTCATAATAAGCAAGACAGGTTATCTCCATTTCCACAGTTAAGAAAACAAGTTCAGATGCAGACCTCAAGAATCATAAGTGGCAAAGCAATCTGGTTTCCAATCTTACCAAAGAATTCCTAATTGGTTAAACCCAACAGACAATTTTTATTTCACTGTCTCTCTCCACCTAACCCTAGACTTCTTGAAAGTACAGTTGACATCATGCATTCTTCTAGATCTCTTTTTGCTTCCACCATTCTTTTCATCTTCCCAACTGCACATACAGGTATTCCCTAAGATTCTTTAAGTCCCTTGCCAATTGCTCGCCTCTCTCCACACACTCCCTGGCTCATGCCATACATTCTCCAGGTTTCACTGACCCAAGTGAAGCACCCCCCCCTTCACTAGGCTTCAGTCCCCCATTATCAACCTTGGATAAACGCAGTACAGCATATCCAAAACTAGTGCCCAAGTGGAAGCCCCAACATAGAAAATCCCTTATCCCTTTTCCCTCTCCTTTATCCACTATTCACCAAGTTTCTAACATTTTAACCAGTACCTGACACACAGTAGCTACCTGGCCATGATTCACAGCCTCTACTTACCTCCTAGTCACCCCACGACTATAGTATTTACAGAACTTCATGTTCTAAGCAGTCATCTTATTTTTCTTATTTTCATCTAACAGTCATCTTATTTTTCCACTTAAAGATCATTTTCTCCCATTCTCTTTATTCTGGCAGGAGTAGGGGGAGCAGGTTCTCTTCTTTGGTCCTCATGTATCCTATGCCTAGCCTGACAGTCTCGGATCCTTATATCCTCCACTCATTCTTTAGGACAACTAAAGTACTTACCCACCCAGGACACTTCCTTTATAAAGTTATATTACTATCGCTAAATTTACTACACTGTATTATTACCTATCTAATTATCTGTCTTCAAGCTAGATCAAGATCTTGGAGAGGGACCAATCATCTTTATATTAACAGCACCTAGCACAGTCCCTAACACTTATTAACTGCTGAATAAACAGACTGACAACTACTTCCCTCTATTCCCAAGGCTCCAAAACCCGTATCTTTCTACTGTTTCCTTTACATTATCTTGAAGGCATTAGAACTATTAAGTAGGGCCTACTGCATGGCACGTAGGGGGTTAGTTCTGCTCCCCTCCCCCTCCTATACACTAATGGCAGTTTTCTTCTTCTTTCAATCTAGAACTATATACTCTATTACCCATCATCTCATCCCTGGATTTCTTCTCGGCTTTCCATATATAGCTTTCTAAATGCTTCTAAGTAGTCTTTGCATACCAAGCTTCCTTTTATTTTTCCTAAAAGTCTTCCATTTTCTAGTGAAAGGCAAATCATTAGTCTCTGGAGAGCTCCTTTGTTTTCACATGGACAAATTATCTCATGATGTCTTAGGTACCTTTTGATATGTTCATCTATTGATAGTTATTTGAGCTATAGCTTTACAGTTAAGGGTTTTGTTCCATATCAAAAAGCTGGATTCTACATAATCAAGCTTTAACGTAAAACAATTACTTGAACTTTGTTTTCAAATATATCACAGGTCATAAGGACAAGAAAACTGAAAGAGTTGCACATGCTTTAAAGTTTAAAGGAATGTTGGCAGCAAAACAGCTCCAGGTATGGCTTCCTCTGTAATATTAGTGCGCCAGTCCCCTACCTCTTAGTAACTTTGCTTTTGGAAACAGGCTGTGCTGGAAAATCTACAAAATACAGACCCAAATGCAGAAAAATATAAAAACCCCCGACAATTCAGTGCACATAAATTCGTCTCAGGAAAATCATAAATTTACCATCGTTCTTGTCTCATGAGCACTTTCTAAACATTCACGGAAGAATTGAACAAGGATGGCTGATTAAAAAGGGACTTAGTACACCTGTTCGCTGTACTTTTCAATGTGTTTTTTGGGAATACCCAGACCACCAGAGTATCATGATCTTAAAGTAAAAAAAAATACAACAAAATCCTTAGTTTGGGATTATCCACATCTACTTTTACATCCAGAGATACTTGAGAGTTGACTCTTTTTCAGAAACATGACTTTATCCAAACAGTATTTCAAGTAAAGGACCTTACTGTAACTGTTTTTCCCCAAATAAAAATTCTGTATGTGAGCAAGCACTCAAGAATATTCTAAACTAGTACAAAAGAAAACAAAACTGCATGTTTACTTACAGGAATATAAAGCAAAACTTTAAAAAACAAGAGGTAGGCTTTGACTGGGGTGGTGGTTTCACAGGTCAACTCGAAAGTCAAAACTCACCGTACCGTACGTACACTTAAGGTTTATGCAGTTTTTTAAGTTTCCAAAAAAAAAAAAAAATTGCTGTGTGTGTAGGCCCAAGGCAAGAAAAGCAACCTTTTAACGATAGAAACATACTAAAGTGAAAATGCACCTTTTTGGTGGGTCACCTACAGTGTCTTATTCCTGTGAGTACTTATGCTGTCCCAAATTTAAGCTCCAATAGAAGAATGCTTGTAGCCAGCTGCGATTTGCATCCCACGGGTTAATGCCTTTCTCTGCCCTTGGCAGGTGGACCTGCAAACGCTCACCCTCTACATCCTTAGGCTAGCTCATTCCCCGCCTTACTCGCCAACGTAGCTCTACGACCCCTCTCTGAACTCCACCCCTACTTCCGGGATTCTCCTCCTCACTCGCGCCAAAATCGCTTTCTCCCCTCCAAGCCTTTACTGCTCATGCCCTCAAATTTTCTTTCCCAGACAACTCGTGGGCCTGTCCCACCCCAGGCTATCCGAATGCCCGTCACCCCTCAGCCTCTCAGGCCGGTCCCCGCGCCCCCCAGCCTCGCGCCCCCCGTTCTCCCCGCCAGCCCCGCCCCTCACTCTCCCAGTCCCCGCCGTCTCAGCTCAGCCCCTCCCCCCGCGAGCACTCACATTTTTCGCTGCCGCTCGAACTCCGCTTTCTTCTCCTCCTCCTCTCGCTTCTGCTTCTCGTCCAGGCTGCTGCGCTTGCTCACCGTGCGCCCGAAGATGTCGATGCGGTCGGGCGGGGACGAGGCGCGCTCCCGGTCCCGCTCGCGCCGGGACACAGCCGTGTTGGTGGAGCGCGAGCGGGACCGCGACTCCCGCCGCCGGTTCCGTTTACTTTCCCGGGATTTGGAACGCTTCCGCACGCGCTCCTTGTCCCGGGACCGCGACCGGGACCGGCTGCGCTTCTTGTTGTGCTTGCTGCTCTTGGTATGTTTGGAGCGGGACGAGCTCCGGCTCCGGGACCGGCCCATCCTTCCGGGAGACCCTCTAACCGCTGGCCTCGGCCCCCTCGCGCGCCCGGCTCCCCTCGCCTCCGCCTTCGGACGCGGGCTGATGGTCCTGTCGAGGACGGAGGAAGGAACGCTGTTGACCAGCTGACTTTCTGCTTCTTTCCGAGGTCTACAGCCGCCACGAAGGCCACCTCCAACGAGAAGGCCGCCTCCAACGAGAAGGCCGCAAGGAAAGGAGTCGCTAAGATGGCAGCTGCGGCTGCACCGGCCGCCCTTCCCACAATGCCCTGCGCGGAACGTGCCGAAACATGGGCCCCTCCCCCTGGCGATTGTTGCCGAAGGGAGGCGGGTGCTTCCGAGCGCGCTCGGCTGTTGCCGCCTGCCCGGGCGGAAGGCTGAGAGATGACAGATGGGAGACTCCTGCTTTTGCATCGGTGTACTTTTCTGGTCAAATGCCACACCGTGTAGAATGAATTAATCACATTTTAGTGCGATTTAAATCACGCCTCGGCAGAGGTTGATTGGTTGCATTATTTTCTAGGAGCTGGTTTTGTTAGGCAGCCCTCAGTTGTATCCGAGTGACCCTGGGCAGATGACTTGCTTCTTAGAGTTTGGTTTCCTAATTTGTAGAATGG
This sequence comes from Indri indri, assembly GCA_004363605.1. NCBI lineage: Eukaryota > Metazoa > Chordata > Mammalia > Primates > Indriidae > Indri > Indri indri. The sequence goes on from RJWJ010005366.1 coordinate 48,244, forward strand.
AGATAACCACACTTTATGAAGTGGTTGTGAGGCTTACAGGAGATAAAGTCTGCCGCAGGTTTTGATAAATGCAAGCTAATGCATAATATAGGGCTTAATGTGCATTCTAAATGACTCAATGTATTAACTAGTGCTTATTACAATAATTCTGAGTTAAGTACTACTGTTATCCCCATTTTAGAGATGGGGACCCTGAGGTCCCTAGGGGTTAGATAAATTGCCCAGGATTATACAGCTAGTAGGTGACAGAGCAGGGATATATAGCTAGGTCATATCGAGCAAAGCCTCTTGTACTAATCAGGAAGCCCCTCTAAACCCTAGCCAAGAAAAGCTTTGATCCTATATGGTACAATAAGCTAACTGTGTCACTGTCAAGCCCCCTAAAGAAGAGGCAACATTATTTGCAGGTGATGAGAAACCTTGACAATCCAGGTGTCTGAATTTTAAAATTGAATGCAGTAAGAGACTTAATTCAAGGTAGGTAAGCAGAAGAAAAATTAGAAATGTTCGCTTAAAATAAGCAATAATCTACTAAAAATGAAATAAGCTTTTCTCCACAATGGCAACAAAAACCACAAAATACTTAAGAATAAACTTTAACAAGCTATAAAATTTTTATGATAACCTTTTGCTGAAAGGCAGCAATAAGGCCCAAGTAAATGGAAAACATATGTTGTATTCTTGGCTGAGTAGTCAGTATCAAAAATATGCCAAGCCTTCCCAAGTCAAATTAGAAAGTTAGTGCAATTCCCATGAGAGGTCCAAATTCTCTTGGGGATGAGTATATTAGAAATAATCAAATAATTTTCAAGTTTTATGCAGAAGATCATATATAGGTGTGAATTATCAAGAAAAACCTTTAACAAGAAGAGTAATGTCTTAGTCTTAGTCTATGTAGGCTGCTATAACAGCTTATAAACAACAGAAATTTATTTTTCACAGTTCTGGAGGTTGGGAGTTCAAGATCAAAGTGCCAGCAGATTCGGTCTTTGGTGAGGGTCCACTTTCTGATTCTCAAAGTGTCCTCACATAGTAGAAGCAGCGTGCTAGCTCTCTGAGCCCTCTTTTAAGGGCACTACTATGGTCTAGATGTTTGTGTCCCCCCAAAATTCATATGTTGAAACCTAACCAATGTGATGGTATTAGGAGGTAGGGCCTTTGGGATTTGATTAGGTCATGGTGGCTCTAACCTCATAAATGTGATAATCCATTCAGGCTGTTATAACAAAATACCTTTGACTGGGTAGGCTATTAGGACAAAATACCTTTGACTGGGTAATTCATAAATAATAAATGTTTATTTCTCACACTTTTGGAGGCTAGGAAGTCCAAGACCAATGCATCAGCAGATTCAATGTTTGGTAAGGGCTTGCTCCCTGCTTCCAGGATGGTGCCTTGTTGCTGTGCCTTCACATGGTGAAGGGACAGAAGCCAAAAGGAGGAGGAAAAAAAAGACCATAGTACTTCCTTCAACCTCTTTTATAAGTGCACTAGATCCATTCATGAGGGTAGAACATTCATGACTTAATCATTTCTCAAAATGCTCCACTGCTTAATTCAATCACATTGGGTATTAGGTTCCAACCTATGAATTTTGGAGGAACACATGTGTTCAAACCATAGCAATACCCTTGTAAGAGAGGCCTCAGGAAGCTTATGTACCCCTTCTGCCATGTGAGGACATAGCAAGAAGTCACCATCTATGAAACAGAGTGAGCCCTCTCTAGACACTGAATCTGCTAGTGCCTTCATGTGGGACTTCCCAGCCTCTGGTACTGTGAGCAATAGATTTCTGTTGCTTATAAATTATCCAGCATAAGGTATTTTGTTATAGTAGCCTGAACAGCTGAACAGACTAAGGTAATAATATTAAAAAATAACACAAATTTTTGGCTTACCCATGGTTTCACAAAAAGTTTTCTAAAAAAAAAATTTTGAAAGGTAATCACAAGCCATAATGGGCATTTGAAAGTCTGTGGATGTACCTTCACCAAAAAAAAAAAAAAAAAAAAAAAAACAACGAGGTGTCAAAGTGAAATGTCAGGGATATCAACTGTCAAACCTAGTACTTAAGGAAATCAGACATTCCATACTTAATAACCTAATATAACGTATAAAATTACCCCCATTATAATGGAAATATTTCTGTCAATCACTATCTGTATATATATCTATCTGGAATAATTTATATGTGACATATGGATTTTATATATCCATGTATGTTGTGGATATATAGATATATATGAATGTTATTTATATATGTGTGCATATGTATCTGGAATGATGTCTATTTAATGTTAAAGATAGTTATTTCTAATTATTTGGTATATTAGCTTTCTAGAGCTACACCAACAAATTATCACATCCTTCAAAAACAGATCATTCTAAAGAATAATCTTTTAAGTGTAAAAAATACCAAGGAGTTGCCTGAATGTATTTTTCCTCCTAATTCTTAAATTACTGATCCTCGATAATTTTTGCCAACTTTTCAAAATTTGAGATGTATTTTGTAACATATTCACAAGGTCACAAATATCAGTGTTTGTGGACAATACCACGCATCGAGTTCCACCTACGCTTAAAGTGTAGATGAAGTCCTGGGGCGCAATGGGCCCAATCTCTCAGTTGCTCACTCACCAACCCATCAGTCTTTTTTATTGCTGTTTCTTAGAATTTCATCTCCCAGGGGGGTGAAAGATAAAAACTTACCTATTGGGCACAACGTACGCTATTCTGGTGACAGGCGCACTAAAAGCCCTGCCTTCAGCATTATACAATTCATCCATGTAACAAGAATTCTTGTACCCCCTAATATTTTGACATAAAAATTATTAAAAAAAAAAAAAAGGAATTTCATCTTCCTAACTTTTCCTGAGCCATTTGAAACCCTATTTATACCCGTTTCTCCCTACCCCACCAGACTCCTACCCCCTGAGCAGGTTGTCTCTTTGGCAGCACTTTTCACATTTGTAATTTTTAAAAATGTTAATTAATCATTTAACATCCCTCTCTCTTGCTAAAAAGTGAGCTCTTTGAGGGAGGGACCATGCCTGATTTGTTCACTGCCATGATCCCCTCTCGGGCCTAGCACCCTGCGCATGGAAAGCATCCAACAAAACATTCTGAACAAGTAAATAAATGTGGAATGTGTTGTCTGGCTTCCCCCAGCAGCCTTAAAACATGGGTTCTCTCAAAACAGCTTTAGGCAGAATTCAAAATTACAAAATATTACATAATTTGAACATAGAGTAAACTGCTTTCATCACAGCTCTGGCAATAAAATCTGGAAAACTCTAGCTTCCAAAAACGATCTTGTGATTCAATTCAAAATGTTCAGTTCTGTACAAAACATACAGCCTTTTTTTCCTAAGACAAATGCTCATCAATTCTCCATCTAAAACTATTGTCAGGAGGTCCTTTGCTAAGCAAGTTTAATTGTAAGTGTGCCTCTATGCAAAAACAAACAAACGAAAAACCTCAATGCTTGTCTAAGAAGCAAAAAGGAAATCCTTTACTCAGGAGGCAGAAGGAAAAGCACATACAGATCGTCCAAGCAGCAACGAATGCAGAGATCTATGTTGTTTCTGTCCAAGTGTCTAAAGAGCAAGGCAGCCAAAGCTCTCTGTGCTGTGAATAGAAGGCAAATAACGCCCTTCCCAGAAACTTGCTCAGACCAGACAGTGACTAGAGCTGATCCAGGAGAGATGGGAGTGTGAGCTTGGCAGGCTCTGACACGGAGCCAGGCCAAAGCCTGGAGGAGGCCAAATTTACAGTGTCAAATAAACAAACCAGGACTTAGTAAGGAGTGATTTTTTTCAAAAGGATTATTGCAAGGGATTGGTTGGGGGGAGAGGGGGCGGTCCGTGTGGGGGTGGGTACTGCAATAAGCAGAATGCTCTAACCATAGGACTGCAAGCTTCTCAAAAGTTGGACCAAAAGGGTTTTCTTTTATAGAGAGAGGAATAATCAAGTCTAGAAAGAGCTGGGTGTGGGGAAGGGAAGGAAGGGATAACATGAAGGAATAGTAGATAGATCAGAGGGTGTTCTCCTCTGAGCCCAGCCTGTTCTCAGAGGGGGTGAGTATTGGCTCGGGCTGGAGGTAGGCCAAAGTTCTGGTACCTGCAGGAAGGAGAGAAACTTAACGAAACTTTGATAAACACGCATTTTGTTTCCATTAATCAGTGGGGACAAAATAATTCAGCTAATTTATGAAGCAAAGAATAGGAATTTGTAAGGTCTATGTCTGGCCTGTCGTCAGTAAACAAGGGGGCTTCTGTGAGTCCAATTTAAGTCATCTGAGGAAGTGGGTTCTTCGAAGTAAGTCATTTCACCCAACACAAAGGGTGGGAGATTTCTCAACTTTCTCTGTTTTCCAGGAGCACAGGGCCACAGGTAAAATTCAACACCGTCACCAGTAAGGGCTTCTAAGGACAACCTAAGAGTCTTCATTTATTCCTTCTCCGGCTTTCTGCCTCTCTTTATGTAGATAAGAGTTTCTGACCTATATCATTTTCCTTCCCTCTGAAGAATTTCTTTCATTTCTTGCAAGGCAGGTTTACTGGTGACGAATTCCCTCAGTTTTGTTTTATCTCAGAGTCTTTATTTCTTCATCATTTTTGAAGGATAATTTTGCTGGATACAAAATTCTAGGTGTTTTTTTTTTTTTTTTTCATTCTCAACTTTGAATATTTCACTCCACTCTCTTCTTGCTTGCCTGACTGCTGACAGGAAGTCTGATGTAAAGCTTATCCTTTTTCCTCTACAGGGAGGTGACCCCCACTCCCATTTCACCAGCCCCCAAGCTTCTTTCAAGATTTTCTTCAAAGATTTTCTTTGTCTTTGTTTTTCTGCAGTTTGAGTACAATATGCCTAAGTGTCTTGGCATTTATCCTGCTCAGTGTTCTGAGTTTCTTTAATCTGTGGTTTGATTTTTATTAATAATAATTTTGGAAAATTGTCAGCCATTGTCACTATAACTATTTCTTCTGCTTGTTTCTCTCTTTGTTCTCTTTTTGATATTCCATTAGCATGTTATGCCTTTTGTATTTATTCCACAGTTCTTGGATATTCTGTTCCATTTTTAAAAAAATTTTTTTTCTCTTTGCGTTTCAGTTTGGGAAGTTTCCACTGACATATCTTCTTTTTTTAAAAAAATTTTTTAATTCCCTTTTTTTAGCAAGTAAGCTCTCATCATTGACATATTTTCGAGCCCACTGATTCTTTCTTCAGGTGTGTCTGGTTTTCTAATGATCTCTTCATTTCTGTTACAGAAATGTTACAGAAGTGGTTTTGATTTCTAAGATTTCCTTTGATTCCTTCTTAGAATCTTCATCTCTCTGCTTACATTACCCATCTGTTCTTGCATGTTGTCCAATTTTTTCATTGGCATTTTAATCACATTTATTTAAAATTCCTGATATGAATAATTAAAAATAAATCTCTGCTACATCTGAGTCTGCTTCTGATGCTTGCTTTATCTCTTCAGATGGTTTTTTCCTTGCCTTACGACATGTCTTGTAATTTTTTGCTAAAAGCCAGACGTGATGCATTGGGTTGCAGGAATTGAAGTCGACAGGTCTTTGGTGTGAAGTTTTGTGTTTATCTAGTTAGACATCAGGCTGTGTTTACTATTTGCTGTAGCAGTAGGTGTCAGAAGCTTCAGTGTCCTTGGTCCTTGTTTTTGTCACCCCTGTTGTCTGTGGGTTTCTCCAGGAACTCCTTCTTAAGAGTCTGGACCTTGCAGTTCTTTTAGCTGTCACTCCCTGTCATCATCCAGGAGTGGTGGATTGGTGGTGAGGTGTGGGGATGAGGATCCATTCTATAATCCTCTATAATCAGGTCTCAGTGTTTTAGTGAGCCTGTGCCCCTGGAGCTGGGAGGGGTTTTCTTTCCCCTCAGGTAAGGCATGCAGGCTGGAGCCGGCTGGAGTCGGATCATTTCCTTTTCCCCAAACTGGATAAGGCTCTGGCGGTCTCTTCTCTTGCTGTGTTGTATTTTCTGTGGAGAATGCTCTGGACATATATCAAAATGTTTACTTTTTCCTTCCCTCTGGCCAAGGGTGAGGGGATTTTCCTCCTGTCTTCACTGTGAGAACCTTCTGTGGTTCCTGGAGATAAAACCCATGGAAATTTGTGCCCCTCCCCCTTTGAACTGGGCCCCCAAGAGTTTTTAACTCTCAACTTAGTTCACCCTCAGCCTCGCAATTTGTCAAAGGCACCATTCACGTGTTCTTACCTGTTTCTGGCTCCAGTGACTTCTGCCTCAGGTAAGCTGATCTATATTCTTCAAATTCACTGTCTCTGCAGCTTTCAGGACAGTGGTTTACACTGTGACCTCAATTCTGTGATGGAGCTAAAAAAAGTCACTGATTTTCAGGTTGTTTTTATTATTATGTAGAGGGGGACAGATGACTTCTAAGCTTTTGGTTTGTTTTTTGTTTTTACATTTAAATATATTTTTTTAAAAATTTCTAGAAGAATTACACATTAATAATCTCTGAACTCGCCTATTCTTTTTCAGATAACACAATAGTTAATAAGAAAAAAATGTATCTGAGCTGTCTCCCTTCTGTGGATTTCCTTTCCCCCTTTGCATTTTCCTTAAATAAAAAAGAAAGCAGAGATAATTCAAGATCCGGAAAGTTAGTGTCTCACTACCAGCCTGTTGCTGATTAGCCAATTTCTCTCTGGAAGAGGAAGTTCCTTTAAAAATGGTCTACTTTCCTCCCTTCTTTCATTTCATAGTTATTAAATTAAATGTAAACTCAGCTGTTTTATTTAAGTGTTTTGTGGTGTTTATGAATAGAGGGGATTAGAGGATTAGCATTTTATGAGCAAATTATTATGCCCCAAGAACTGTGCTAAGTGTTCCTTAGACTTTAATGTGCACCAGGTCGTCTGGAGACCTGGTAAAATGCAAATTCTGGCTCAGATGGCCTGGAGTGGGCCTGCGTTTCAGCATTTCTCACGAGGTGATGCTCACACAGCTTGTCCAGGGCCACTTGTCTCAATCAACCCCACTTAGGGACAAGTATTCCGAGAGCACAGAGTGACATCCTTTTGCACAGCTTCACAGCTAGTGAGAATTTAAATCCAGGTTCTTCAGACTGCACATTAAATAGTGGGAGGGATGCCCCGAGATGAATCATCATCTCCCCCAACCGGAGCCTTTCATTTAGCTCTTTATTCTGGGCACTGCTGTGGGGTGAACTGTGCCTCCCAACAAGATATGTTGATGTCCTAACTCTTAGTACCTGTGAATGTGACCTTATATAAAAATAGGGTCTTTTCAGATATAATCCAGTTAAAATGAGGTCGTATCTGAGTACGGGGGCCCTTAATCCAACATGACAGGTATCTTTATAAGGACAAGAAAGGAGACAGACACACAGCAGAGGAGCACTCCGCCATGTGAAGACCCAGGGAGAGATTGGATTGGCGCGGATATGGTGATGCAAAGGATGGCCAGCAGCCACCAGAAGCCGGAAGAAGCAGGGAAGAGTCCTCCCCAAGAGCCTTCAGAGAGAGCATGGCCCAGCTGACACCTTGATTTAAGATTTCTGGCCTCCACAGCTGTGAGACAATAAATTTCTATTGTTTTAAGCCTCCAAATTTGAGGTGATTTGTGATAGCAGCCCCAGGAAACTAAAAGAAATCCTTACTACAATGTCCTGGTTTTCCATGTTTCTGAACATGTCTTTCTGCCCTGCCAGATCAGCACTAGGCAAACTCAGTGGCTGCCAAGAACACCACCAACCAACACAAGCCCTCATCCCACCTTGCCGTTGACTTGACTTTTGAGCATTAGGAAAAAAAAAATGATGTATTCATTATGACAGTAAACAGCTGTATTGTACTCCAGAGCAGAGAAGCCTTTTGTTTACTTATATTTTTAAATTCTTTTTTTTAAAGGATTTGCTTTTTCAAGTATGTAAAGTATTTTTAGTATTTAAAGTATTTGCATTTTTTTCATAAAAAATTTCTCCACAGAAAAAATGCTGTGTATGTGTGATTAATTGCCTGATATTTGCTTGGGAACTGTACCACCAAGCAAATGTTTATCATCTTCTGAAAATCTCATGACATTTAAAAAAGAAAAACCTCTTGGGCTTGCCTTATATTTGTTCCTCAAAGAATCTGTGCTGCAGAAAGTTAAAATTCAGAACCAGGTTTTATTTCATTTCTCTTTTCAAATCAAATACTGGATTTTGGCTTTAGTCGGCCTTGAGTGAAGATAAAACAGACTAGGAATGAGTTTTTCTTCTTCGCTCCCTATCCAAAAGTCTGTGGTAGAAGGGAAAAAATACTGTTCCTGTTCCTACTGCTACATAACAAATCACTCTAAAACTCAGTGGCATAAAAACAACCATTTTATTATGCTCAAGAATTCTGTGAATCAGGAATTTAGATTCAGACAGGTCACAGTGGGAATGGCTTGTCCCTGCTCCATAATGACTGTGGGCTCAACTGAGAAGACTCAAAGGCAGAGCGGGGAACATGATTCAGTGGCTAGAGGCTGGAATTTTCTAGAGATGTCTTCACTTTCCTGTCTGGCAGTTGATGCTGGGTGTTACCTGGAGCCTCTGCTGAGGCTATCAGCTGTATCACCTGCATGTGGCCTCTTCACGTGGCCAGGGGTTCCTCCTAACATGGTGGCCTTGTGGCAGCTCAGTGATTTAAATGTAAGTAACCCAAGAGAATGAGGCAGAACTGTGTAGCCTTTTTCTTACATAGCTTCCAAAGCTGTGTTATATTCTATTGGTTATCAGCGAAGTCACTACAATTGGCCCAGATTTAAGGGTAGGAGACCTAGGCTCCTCCTCTGGATGGGAGGAATTCAAAGCATGTGCAGGTATGTTTAAAAATAGAAAAAAATAAGCTGAATGCAGTGGCATGCTCCTGTAGTCCTAGCTACTCAGGAGGCTGAGGCAGGAGGATTGCTTGAGCCCAGGAGTTGGAGGTTGAAGTGAGCTATGATGATGCCACTGCTCTCTGGCCCAGGCAACTCTATCTCAAAAACAAGAAAATCGCAATGCCCTCTATGAATATATGTTACACATGACACATAATGAATGGCCCTGACTTCTAGTTGGAAGATATTTAGGAGTTTCTGTTTGATTTTGAGTAAGAGGTTGCACCTCTCTAGCTCTCACTTTCCTCAACTGCTGCCAGGTCCCACGCAGAGCCATGATTTGGTCTCTCCCTGTAATTGTACCAATCAAATTGTAGAGGATCAAGACTGAATTTTACTGCCAACATTTATCTGAGAGGATGTTATTGTGCTACCTAGAGCTGTCTAGGGCAGACTGAAGTAGAAACACATCTAATCTCAATGCTTCATTCTAGTTCTTCCTGTTATTATTAATAATAGATACAACTCCCACTTATTGCCAAGTGCTGGATGCCATTTCTTTGCCTCATTTGCTCTTCATACTCACAAAGATGCTAACTTTGGTATTTCATTTAGACATCTTTTGTGGGGTCTGCTCAGGCCCACCCCCTTCACTGTGAAGTTTCCTTCTCAGCCCACTTTGGAATAGCCAAGACTCTGAGGCTCTCAAGCACTAGAAGCAAAGCTAGTGCAGTTATCAAAACAGAAAGCAGTCAGGAGGTGGGAGGGACAGGCGTGGAGTGTCTGGTCCAGGCAAAGTGAAGTCCCGTGTGAAGTATATTGGTAAAAACTCCAACCAGGCATATTGGGACCCATGAATGACTCAGAATGCAGAGGCTTCTGCCACCAGTTGGAATGGCACTTCTCCAGTGGCCGATGACAATACCAATTTGCCACGTGGCAGATATGAAGCTCAGCATTTTCCTCAGATCTTCACAACAAATGGGAAATCAGGAACTTAGCCATTAGTTTTCCTCCAGCTGACAGAAGCAGAAAATGAGGCTGGTGGGGCTTAAGCTATTTGTCTAGGAAGCCACAGGCAGCTGCTAAATACTAGTGCTCTATTTGAACCCAGGCCATGTGAGCCCACCCGTCTTCTCTCCAGAAGCGTGTTGGGCTCTGTAGGGTTTGCCTGCAGTCACATACCTTTGAAAGTTAAGCAAAATCCTGACTCATCACTCTTTCACCCTCCATCAGGTGGCCAGTCCCTTCCAGAACTGGCTGCACCGTTTGCAGAACCCAGTGCAAAATGAAAGCATTGGGGCTTTTCTTCAAAAAGCAGGAAACCTGTTATCAAAGATACTAAAATATAAAGCTTTTTCATTTCTTCAGTGGTTTCTTTCTCAAAATGCAATGGTAGTTTGTTGTTGCTTGTTTGTTTGTTTTTTCAATTCAAAGTCTAGCTTCCTCCTGCAGGAGGGTGCTAACAGGCAAATACAAACCCTCAAAAGCATCCAGGACCCCTCCGCGTGGTCCTCCTTGTGCTGAGCCAGGCACCTGAGCTGAGGCGCCAAGGCCCCCAATCCATGGCATGTTCCATTTCTCATCAAACTTCGCCTACAAAACACACTCGAAGATAAAATTAAGAATTTCGAGAGGGGAGCAGGGGAGCATGAAGCCAGGTGCCGGCCTTTGTCAGCACAGAGTGCTGGGTGGCTGCCAGGTCACCTGTCCTGAATCTGGCCCCAGTCCTGTTCACTCATTCTTAAGAATGTTTCTCTTCTTTTTCTCTCTGCTCTTAGTCTGTATCCAAGTCCAGGGTTTCATTCCTCATCTCTGAAACCATCAATGGCACCTAAGAATCTATCACTTTGAATACAAGCTTTTCAATCTGGCCGTCGTGGCCTCCATGCACCAGGTACCCATCCCTGCCCAGGTGACTCCCCAGTGCTCCTTAGTCCGCACCATGGGTCCCTTATCCAGGTGGATGGCCTGGTCTGCACACACACCCAGCACCGGCTCTCACATAACTTACCTTCCCTTGCCCCAGCCCTGACTCCTCAGGTGGGAGCACCCCAGGTAGCTGCTATATCTTTCCCGGTTTCCCCTGCAGTATTAAGGTGTGGCTGCCCATAGTGGGAGTGGCTTGATAATTTCCCATTATCTGCTTTCCCCTCCCCTTCTCACCGCCCCGCTCTGCTACTGGACTACTCACAGACAATTTACAGTTCAATCCTCATCTTGGCGCTTTATTTTACTTACAAATACACAAGATCCAATGGCGTCCTAATTGCAACCACTTTGTTGTTGAGTTTAGATGTTGCTATGGTTTGAATATTTGTCCCCTCCAAAACTCATGTTGAAATTTAATCCCCAATGCAGCAGCATTGAGAGGTGGGGCCTTTAAGAGATGATTGGGTCATGAGGCTCTGACCTCATGAATGGATTAATCCATTTATAAATTAATGGGATGATGGGTTATCATAGGAGTGGGACTGGTGGCTTTATAAGAAGAATAAGAGAGACCTGAGTGGGCACACTCAGCCCCCGGACGTGTGATGCCCTGAACTGCTGGCCCTCACCAGTGAAAAGGCTTTTACCAGACATGGCCCCTCAATCTTGGGCTTCTCAGCTTCCATAACTGTGAGAAATAAATTCCTTTTCTTTAGAAATTACCAAGTTTCAGGTATTTCATTATAAGCAACAGAACACAGACTAAGGCAGATCTATTGCTACACTGCAAAGGAGGCGTGAGGTGGACAGTCTCGATATAGACGCACCTTACAATGAGTCCGTGGGCTACCAACACCTGATCATTGTAGCCAGAGACATATGGCACTCGAGTCGCATTTTGCTTTGCATTGCAAATATATGTCAACAGCACAAGTGATGTGCAAATTTGGAAGGAAAAACATAATACCGAAAATACTATGTGGAACTCAGCATATACAAGGACTTTTAGGACCAGACTTGTCACAATGCAGTTGACTGCCTCCCCATGGCCAACTCCCACGCGTCACGGCCACAGTTACCTATGTCGTTTCAGGATCTCGAGGCTCGCGAGGCCCGGGTTTTGGTGTCTCCTCAGCCCCAGTGGGGTAAATACTGACGGACTGAAGGCAACATTGTTGCTCTGTCTCCTTTGCCTGTGACTGGTTTAGGAGTGAGCATGTGATTCAATTCTGGCGAATGGGATATAAGAAAAATTCTGCCGAGAGGCTTCTGAGAAAGTGTGTCTCACTCTATGAAAGGACACAGGAAGGATTGTTCCAATTTTTTAATTCTGGGGGATCATGATGCTTGAAAGTGCTGCAGTTTTCTTGCAGCACCATAGGATGAGCATGAGGATGAAAGCCAGCATGCTGCAAAGGCAGAGAAGCGAGACAGAAAACACCTGTGACCTTGATTACATTGTTGTGCCACTGACTTACCCACTGAACTGCCAGTTGTGGACTTGCCCTCCCTCCTGACTTCCTGTTGTGTAGGATAACAAATCCCTGTATTGAATGAAGAACTTCACTTTGGCTCTCTGGTTACTTGTAGCCAAAATCTTCAGGATTCAGACTGTCCAACAGTCAATGTGAAGGACAAAAGAAGAAAGTGAGATGTCAGGAGGAGGCTGGCTTTTCCAGATATATCAATTTTGAACAAACCACCTGCATAGGACGAAGGGGGACATTTGGGTATTGAATGATGTTCACGTATTTTTGTTAATTTGATGTGTGACCATGATAGTTATGATTATGTAAGAAAATGTCCTAAGATTTGAATGGTGGATTTTGAAATGTTTAGGAATAAAATTTCATGATATGTGTAATTACAGACAGAATGATGAAAATATGAGCAGCAAATATAGCAAAATGTTAACAATAATTACCTCTGAGCAATGGACTTATGGGTGATCATTAAGCCACTCTCTTCACTGACTATATCTTCAGAACTTCACATAATTAAAAAAATAAAAGAAAATTTCTAGATTGTACATTTGGCAAAAATTAACAAGGCTTCATGGTGCCTGTCTGTTATTCAAAAATACACGATTCTCTTTGAGAAATATTATTACAGAGAAACACATGAAAATAGCTTTAAATGCCTGGCTATAGGTAGAGTGCTGCCTGTTGTGAAAATCCAGTTTATTTACTCTGCGTTTGCCATAGGATTCCTGTCTGAGGGAGAAACTATGACCTCACAGGGAAGCAATGTCATTGTAAGCCACAATACAGGGAAGAGAGGGCTGACTTAGTTCCTTTCGCTTTAGGGTAGCCACTGTAATGGTGTGCCCACAGTTTCTCAGAAGTGAACCCTCATATTCCATTATAAAGTCAATATCCACTAGTGTCCCCAGAGCAATGGCCATGCCTAATGTGTACATGGTGTTCCTAAAGATCACGGAATTTGGGGCAGAAACTTGGTTACAAAGTCCAAGATGGCAGCAGGGTAGCAAGGTGCAAGGGGTGTGAGACAAGTACGCACAGGGACTGGGAGAATTTCAAAGCCTCTCTTCAAAACCAGCACCACTTTTTACAGACTGCAAACCTTCACTTGAAAACGACGTCTAAAACCTTATTAGCAACATGATGGAGATGTTAGGAACGTGAGTAGAAATGGGATGCGCTTTACGAATATTAAAGAAATCAGGGGAAAGGAGGAAGTAAGGGGCTGTTCCCTTGAAAAGCGAAAGCCCAGATTGAAATCAAGTCATTTGGTGCAGGAAACGGAAAGATTCTATTTTATAAGGGTGTGTGTATGTATAATGACAGACTCTCTCTTCGACTAAACAAACTCTGCTTGTGCTTCCCTGTACTCTCTTCTCAACTGATTCTTGACTTTTGGGCTTCTGCATTCTTTTCTGCAATGCCCAGTTTTAGCAAGAATCCTGCTAAGTCAGTTTAGCCAGAACCTCCCCCTCTTGATATCTGATCACTCTGGATATCTAATCAGGTTCCCCATCCTCGACCACCCCCAGGCCATGTCTGACCACTCTGGCCTGCCTTCAGCAAGAATCCTGTTAGGTCAGTTTAGCCAGAATCCTCCTTTACCCCTAAGGTTTTCTGTTACTGATTTTCTATCCACTGACCTCCATCCTGTTCCTTGCTATAAATCTCCACTTTTCCTTGCCGTATTTGAAGTTGAGCCCGACTTCTCTCTCCTATTGCAAAATGCCATTGCAGTGGTCCCTCCGCCTGTCTCCATAGTACTAAGTAAAGTCTGCCTTGCCTTACCATGCTTTAACAAGTGAATGAATAATTTTTTCTGAGACAGGGTCTCCCTCTGTTGCCCAGGCTAGAATGCAGTGGTGTGATCAAAACTCACAGCAACCTCCAACTCCTGGGCTCAAGCAATCCTCCTGCCTCAGCCTCCCGAGTAGCTGGTACTACAGGCATGCACCACCACGCTTGGTTAATTTTTCTATTTTCTGTAGAGATGAGGTTCTTGCTCTTGCTCAGGCTGGTCTCGAACTCCTGACCTCAAGCAATCCTCTTGCCTCAGCTTCCCAAAGTGCTAGGATTATAGGCGTGGGCCACCGCCCCTGGCCAAATGGATAATTTTTTCTTTAAAAAATATGTGTATATCATTTTTTTTAACACCACGTAACACAGAGAAGATAGCTTTTGTTCACTCGTAGCTCCAAAGATTGCACAAGTCAAGGGTGAGTCTGTTGCACACCCTGCCCAGACAGACATGCATGGAGAGTTTTGGGGACACCGCTACCACTAGCCATTAGAACAACCACTAGATCAGACTCCTCATTACCGGATTTAAAAACAAAACAAAATAAAACCATCCTGCTTTTTCTTGTTTTGTGGACACTGTGGGAAAAGCATGAGTAGATCTTGACACAGAAGAATGATCAACTACCCCACAGCAGCTATTTTCTCCCATTTTAAGGTGACTGTGAGTGAAGATCTCATTGGCCGGAACAGTATCAGTTTCTCTTCCAGGGTTTCTTCGAGGCAGAGCTCAACTATACAGAAACCACCCCAGCCACAGTATTTACAGAAGGTGGAGACAGATGATAAGCAGTTTATAGAGACACACCTACTAACATGAAGAAACGCTAGGAGAGAAAAAACACGTTGGTTTGTGAATTGTTCTCAATGAATTTCTGGAAGCAGGCAGCTTGACTTTCTAGGAACTTTGCACAGTGACATGTTTTCTAAAAAATATAAATGCAGTTGCCAAATGATGGGGTTCTTAAAATCAAGGTACAAGTATCAAGAATGCTTTTTGCTTGATGACTTCTTGGCTATTCTAGACGTTTAACTGTATGTAGAGAGTTGCCAGATAAAATATGGGACACCCAATTTGAATTTCAGATAAACAACTATTTTTTTTTTAAGAATAAGTATGTTACAAATACTGCATTGAATATACTTAATGCTGGGGACATACTTACACTAAAAAAAAAAGTGTTGTTTATCTGAAATTCAAATTTAACTGGGCAACCTGTATTTTTATTTGTTAAGTCTCACAATGCTAACTGCATATCCTTCCTGTTTTTCTTTCTGTCAAAGAAGTTCTGCTGCACCTTGTGAACTGCTGAGACCTGCTGATTCTACTTCACAGACAACCCTGTTTATTTGCAAAGCTGGCCTCTTCCTTTGGGAGCACCACTTTGTACTCCTACCAGCCCTGAGAGCTCGCCAGCCTCCCCACAGCCTCTCCTGCACGGCATATTGTAGAACCTGGGGAGTTTTGCTAAGCTGATTAGGGAGACATTGTGTATCTCAGTGTAGTTTTAATAACTATTTTTCATACTATGGGTGAGATTGAGCATTTTTCCTATGTTTAAGGGTTATTTGCATTCATTTATCTATGAGCAGTCTATATTCTTTGCCTGTTTTTTTTTTTTTTTCTTCTCTCTTTTTCATCACATTTTTGTCTTTCCTTTCAATTTCTGGTAGCTCTTTTATATCAGGAAGATCTTTCCTTTATCCTGGATATAACTGAACGTATTTTCCTCTAGTTTATAGATATCACTGTGTCTTTTGGCTATTGATGCTTATTTTTTTTGTCCGGCAAATTCGCCATATGCTCAGAGATGAATTAAAATCTCTTTCTGCTGGTGGGTTGTGTCTGTTTCTCCTTGAGTCTCCTAGAATTCCTTTGTGACTATTACTGGTGGGGTATTCAGTGCATTACAAAATGCCCATCAATGTCACATTTAACGGTTTGGGCCACAATTCTAGTCTGCCTGATTATAGCACCACAGCTTTCTTTTTGTTTGCATTTGCTTATTTGTAATCTACTCATCTTTTAATTTTCAACTGAATGGATTCACTTTTGTGGGGTGTATCTCCTGTGCATAGTATATAGAGCCGGATTTTACTTTGTGATCAGATCTGAAGATCTTTTTCTTTTAATAAGCGAATTAATCCTATTTTCACTTAATGATTAACAGATACACTTGGTATTAGCTCTGTTACATTTTATGTTGTATTTCAGTTTTTAGAGTATTTTTTAAAAAGTCTTTTACTATACGATCTGTTTTCTTTGCTTTTTGTATAGACTTCTCCTATTTACAGTGTACGTTTTTGTTTTATTGGCTACTTTTACTTTACCAGTTTATTTTTTTAGATGGCAATGATGACATTAGAATCTTTCCCCTTTCTCTCTTTCTTGTATAACCTGATTTTAATCAATAATGCTGTGTTTCTCTGTATTTACATCTGAGCGGTACAATCTGCCTAACACCTCTACCACTCGATGTGTCAGTTTTAAAGCACGTCATCCACTTCCAGTAACCGGGGGGTTGGCTCTACCTCCCACTTTCTTCCCTTCCCCGGGTTTGTCAGTTGTCTCATCTCTGCATCAATGGCACATGTGACATTTACATTCTCTTTAACCTCGATCACCACATTAGAGTCGGTACTCTTGTGGTTACTTGGGTTGGCTGAAGTTCATGCTCTGAGAGTTCCTCAGGATCATGTCATGGGAGTCACGGTCCCCGAGCTCAGCAATTTCAAAACTCTCTGGGACCTTTGTATTTGAAAGACAGCTTGGCTGGATATAAAATCCTTGGGTCAGGGTTTTTTTGTTGTTGTGTGTTTTTTTAATCTTGGGGTTACTGCTCCTATTGTCTTCTGGTTTTGAATATTGCTGTGAAGAAAATAAAAGTCAGACTGATCTTTTTGCCTCGCTGTCCAACAGAGCCTTTTTTATGTTTATGGTCAGAAGACTCTACTAGACTAATGATTGTGTGTTAATGATTCTAATCAGTTTCTCAGATATACCCCACAGCCTCTCCTGCATGGTATATTGTTGAACCTGGGGAGTTTTGCTAAGCTGATCAGTGAGACATTGTGCATCTCAATGTAGTCTTAATAACTATTTTTCATACTATTGGTGAGGTCAAGCATTTTTCATATGTTTAAGGGTTATTCGCATTGGTTTTCTATATTATATGCTTCCCCCCACCCGCCATTTAAGTCATGTCTTCTTTTATGCCAAGAAAGATTTTTTTCTTCCAGACAGAGTCTTGCTCTGTTGTCCAGGCTAGAGTGCCATGGCATCAGCCTAGCTCACAGCAACCTCAAACTCCTGGGCTGAAGTGATCCTCCTGCCTCAGCCACCCAAGGCTGGGACTACCAGGGCACGCCACCATACCCGGCTAATTTTTTTTTTTCTTTCTATTCTTAGTAGAGCCAGGGTCTCACTCTTGCTCAGGCTAGTCTCAAACTCCTGACCTCAAGCGATCCTCCTGCCTCGTCCTCCCAGAGTGGTAGGATTACAGGCGTGAGCCACCGCATCCGGCAGGGAAGTTTTTTTTTTATTATCCTTATTTTGTGCTGTCTTGCCATTTCTTACTTGAGTTCTTGTGTTTTTCTTATGTGGCCTTACTTCAAAGCTTTTTCCTTATCAGATTTTTTTTTTTTTTTAAAGAATGAGAATACTCCTTAGTTACTGATAGGAGTATATTTTAAGTGAAAAAAGTAACAGACTGAGCTCTGTGTCACTAATTGTGTAAAAAGGGGAAAGAGAAAGAAATAGCAATATTTGGTTGTATATGCATAAAATATTTCTGGAAGAATATTCAAGAAATGGTGACGTTCTGGCCTCCAGGTGGGGGAAACACGTGTTTGGGAGATGTTAGTAAAAGGAGATTGTTTTTTTATTGCATGCCCTTTCTAACTGTAACTTTTGGATTTTGAACCATGTAAATGTATTGTCATTTCAAATGAAATTACTTTGATACTGAAAACTTAGGGGAAAAAAGGTGCTAAAATATTAGACATGAATTGTTAAAATAAGGATTAAAAAATGTTAGCAAGATGTCTCTTATTTTATCAGACATCAAAATGTTCCCTAGATTTCTAGAAGTAGGTCGTGTGGATTTAGCCCAAGTTTAGAGAGATAGAGGAAGGGGCTGGAGTAGGAATGGAAGAACCGTCCTTCTAGGAACAAAGCTCAATCCTCCAGTTCCTCCAGATCTTATCACCACTTGCCCGCCTTTATCCCCTCTGATCTGCGTGGCTAATTTTTTCTTTCTCCAGGGTTATTTTATCAGTGCACACACATGCTGAATTAGCACTGATTAAAAAAAGCCTCCTTGATTCTACGTATTTCTCCAAGCAGTTCTCCAATTGCTCTCCTCCTCTGGAAGCTCCCGCTCCTGCCCCAGGATAGCGCTTATTAGGGTGGCAAGTGACCTCCAGCTCGCAAGCCCAGAGGGCGATTTGCAGCCCTGATTTCACTCATGAGCAGCAAATTCGACAGTGCATCTCCTTCTTGGTTGTGGGCTCTGCATCCTCTCCCGCCTCCCTGGCCATTCCTCTGATTCTCCTTCTCCTCTCCTGGGCCTCTTATAATCTTTCTATACACTCCCTCCCAAGGAGACCCTCGAGGTCCTGCATACCACCTGAATTCTGTGACCCCCCCAAAACTTGTGTTTTCAGCCCTGAGGTCCAGATTTGCGCAGTCCACCCTTGACCAACATGGGTTCGAAGCGCATGGGTCCCCTTATACATGAATATTTTTCAATAAAATTTACCTTGAATGTGTGTCTGCTTCTCCTGCCTCCCCTCCCACCTCCTCCACCTCTTCTGCCTCTGCCACCCCTGAGACAGGGAGACTAACCCTCCTCTTCCTCCTCCTCAGCCTACTCAACGTGAAGACAGTGAGGATGAAGACCCTTATGATGATCTATTTCCACTTAATGAATAATACATGTATTTTCTCTTCCTTATGATTTTCTTAATATCGTTTTCTTTTTTATAGCTTACTTTTTTATAAGAATGTGGTATATAATACATATAACATACAAAATTTGTGTTAATCTGTTATTCATGTTATCAGTAAGGCTTCTGGTCAACCGTGAGTTGTTAGTAGTTAAGCTTTTGGGACTCAAAAGTCATACTGAGTGGGGGCAGCGCCCCTAATCCCTCCGTTGTTCAAGGGTCAACTGTATATCCAGCCACTTGTTTAATATAGCCACTTGGACAGATAGCAGGACTTTCAGCCTTGACATGTCCCAAACAAAACTTGAAGTTTCTGGCTGGAACTTCCTCACCCCCAGTTTTTTCCACCTCAGTAAATGGCACAACCATTCCCCAGTTATTCAGGCCCTCTCCAGATTCCTTCCTTACCCTTATGTCCAATAAGTCGCCCCGTTTTGCAAGCTCTAATTTAGCCACATAGCTCAAGTGTGATCCCATCACACCGTCTTTGTAATTCCCACCTTGGTCTCCCGCATGACTCTAAGTGATTCTCAGAGGGCCTTTTTCATCCTACCTGTCTTACTAATGTCAGTTCTTTCTACTCCTTTCAACAATGTTAATCAGGCCACGTTCCCTAGCTAAAGTGTCTTCATTAGCTTCCCACCAAACGTAAAGTAGAATTCAAATTCCATGCGGTGGTCTGCAAAGTTCAGTCTAAATCTCTGAACTTCTCGCTCGTTTATTTCAGTCCAGCTACATCGACCTCTTTGTTCTTCCCCACAAATACCAAACCTGTCCCTGCCCCAGGGTCTTTGCATTGGCTGTTCCTCTGCCCCCAGACTTTCACAAGTTTATTTCCTCACTGCATTTTGGGACTCCCTTGCATTATTTACATTCCCTTTGCTTCTTTCAGATGTCTGCTCAGAGATCATTCCAACAGAAGTTACCCTGAACACTTTTGCTAAATAGTCCTCCTGCCTCCTACCATACTATCACTCTACCCCTTCACTGGGCATTGTTTATCTTCTTCCTACTTATCACAAACTGTTCACAGTCTGTGCCTACTACTGGAGCAAAACCTACAAAAGGTAGCGATCTTGCCCAAATCATCCAGTGCTGCATCCTTTGTGCCTAAAGCAGTGCCTAGAACAAAGTATTCACTCAACAAAGTTTGGTTGAATGACTATATGAATAAAAATTCAAAAATAAACCCAAATTTATATAAAATTTTAGTGTATAATAAAACGGCATTACATACCAGTGGACAAATAATCAATATTTATTTATTGATGTTGAAATAATTAGCTAACTAATCATTTGGGGAAAAATAAATTTTATTTCCCACTTGCTTATGTATAAATAAATAAATAAATAAATTCCAAGTGAAATAGTTTTAAATTTCTCTTTTCAAATATCGCCCACGCTGTTTTAAATATTTTGGTTTTACATAAGTGTACATGTAAGAATAACATCTCTTGGATGTCGGGTAGGGAGGGAGGGGGAAGGGGGAGGGGCAAGGGGGAGGAGGGGAC
>RJWJ010005367.1:0-68782 GCA_004363605.1 Indri indri
CGCCATTGTCTGTTGAGTGCTTATTCTGCCCTAGTCTTTCTCCAAAGCCCCCACCAAGCCTACCTGCTGGGCAGTCTTACTCCTTTTTCCTACATAGGGAAACTGAGTCTCAGAAAGGTTGAATAAGTTACCCAGGGTCACATAGCTGATAAGTGACCCTTCCACTGCTATGTCCTAGTACCTTCGTGGAGAAAGGAAAAGTGGTTTCCTCACATAATTAAAAGCATCAGGGAATCATTCACAGGTAGGTAATGAGGATAGTAGGTGGTGTGAGGTGCCGTCTTGCAGCACAGGTAGGCAGACGGGGCAGGTAAGTGGAGCAGCAGTACAAGGGAGCACAGGCCAAGGGGGAGGCATAGAACCACCCCCCCTTTGCCTCCAGGTCGTGGAGCTTTCCTTGTGTCATCTCACATGCTGGCATTGATGGTTTGCCTTGACTGGCGATATAGTATATCTACATCCGGCAGCTGCGAGAGCTGGACGTGGCTGGGCGGAAGATCTACGTGGTCCTGGCCCAGAGCACCTCAGTGCCTCAGCTTCGTGAGAGGCGGGGGGTGGTCCGGGTGAAGGAGTACAAGCAGAGCCTGGCGATTGAAAGTGATGGCAAGAAGGGGAGCAAAGGTAAAGCCTGGGGTACATGCTGGCACACCAGCCAGGCTCCCCTCGAGAAGGCTGTGCTGACGGGGCGGCGGGGGGAGGGTGTCAGGTGCACGAAGCTTATCCATGGGGGCGGGGGGTGTCAGAAAATGGAAACAGGTGCAGAACAGACCAGGGATGAACACCTGGGGAGAGACTTGATCCACCCCACAGACTTGGCTGCAGCCTGAAGTGGATGTTGAAATCTGACCTGATCCATTCTTTCCTGATTCTTGCATTGTCCAGCTGAAATCAGAACATTAAAAGTAAACCAGCAGGTTTAGAAATCCATTCCTGGCCGGGCGCTGTGGCTCACGCCTGTAATCCTAGCACTCTGGGAGGCCGAGGAGGGCGGATTGTTTGAGCCCAGGAGTTCGAGACCAGCCTGAGCAAGAGCGAGACCCCGTCTCTACTAAAAAAAAATAGAAAGAAATGATCTGGACAACTAAAAATATATAGAAAAAATTAGCCAGGCATGGTGGCGCATGCCTGTAGTCCCAGCTACTTGGGAGGCTGAGGCAGCAGGATCGCTTGAGCCCAGGAGTTTGAGGTTGCTGTGAGCTAGGCTGACGCCACAGCACTCACTCTAGCCAGGGCAACGGAGTGAGACTCTGTCTCAAAAAAAAAAAAAAAAAGAAAGAAAGAAATCCATTCCTGGCTGGTTCTGTGGATGTATGTGCAGAGCCTGGGCGTGGGTAAGAGGACTGGCAGGTCTGTCTTGGAAAATGCAGCACCTGCTTAACATGAACCCGGGGACTCAGAACCTGCCCAGCTTGAGTTCCAGCCCCCAGGGAGGGCAGCTGAGGACAGACAGTGAGGCATGAGACCACCTGCTGTACTGGAATGAGTATGTCCTTATGTCATAGGCAAAATCAGAACTGTAGCTAGATCGGTTACCTTGGATATGTCAGCTAACTTTTCTGAGTCTCCATTTCATCATTTATAAAATGGGGTTAGTTTTACCAGTTCCTTAGGGTTGCTGGGATAATTAAATGGGAGACTATATCCAAGTGTATCCAGGTATTTAATAAATAGTAGCAAAACATGACTGTGGCTGTTTTTCAAAAATGCGTATATATAAATATGCTATTACAAGGCAAGTCAGTGGAGAGAAGTCCATTTGAATTCTGTGCGGCTTCCTTCTGCACATTCTGGGCCTGACTATGAAGATATAAAGGTTGCATGGTTTTATTGCTATATTTTCCCAGTGTTTTTCCTCTTTTTGAATTGTCCTTTCTCTCTCCCTCTAGTTTTCATGCATTACTTCGATAACCCAGGTGGCCAGATTCCGTCCTGGATCATTAACTTGGTTGCCCAGGTGAGATCCCAGGAGGCGTGAGCGGGGGAAGCGTGTTTGACAGATGTTGACTCAGCTCGCGGGGCTGTCAGGCTGAAGAGACGCATTGTCTCAGGAGTAATGAGGCTCTTTTATGAAGAGCTTGGTTGAGTGACTCCGGTTAGGTCTGGGATTGCCAACACCCAAGACAGTGGCTGGGACAAAAGACAAAGAATGGTCAGCTTGGAATGCCAGCCTCTGCCTCCCGGTGCCCCGAGACCCCGCCAGAATCAGTCTCTGGAACCTCCAGACGATAGTCTGTTCCTGGGAGGAACAACAGGGCCTCCAGACCCTGTACCCTTCTGCTAGTGGATGAGTGAGACAGACTGACCTGGCTTGGAGACAACCAGACGTGTCCAGGCCTGAGGGAGGGAACGGCCGGGTCCCTAGAGACTGCCCTAGGTGCCTGGCATCGTGGGAAGCATCAGCCAGCTCTGTACACGTCCTGCTTGCCAGAGGGTCCAACAGATTCCTCAGGAGAGTGAAAAAGCACTAGGCTTTGGAGTCAGATGTACTTTTGAATCCTGGCTCTGCTGCTGACTGTCTTGTTTTATTTAGGGAAGCCGTGCATTTCTTCCTTTTCAAAAATGAAGATGGATATCACCTCCCCCACAGAGGAGGAGCAAATAGACAGTGTTTGAGAAAAGTCTTGCCCGATGCTCAATATTAACTGAATAATAATCCTTCTCACCCTTGACACCCAGTCCTTACTGTTTTCTAATTCTACAAAGCAAATCCTTTTTCTCATTTCTTTGGAAGAATCTAACAACCCAGTCCAATCCCATTTCCTGCATTTTCTTTTTCTTTTCAAGAAACGGTGTCTCAGAAATGTCTTCACTTTTTCTTAGCGAAAGCTAAACTGTAAGGCAGTGTCTGTCGTCCCATCTTATCTGTGCTCTGGGTCTTATCTTTTGTTATTCTCTGTGCCAACGTTCTGTTGAAATCTTGCCAGGGACCCTATCCTCTTTTATTATCCCCAAAGCCATTTGTGTTTACCTTTTGCCACATCCTGAAGAATCAGGAGTGATCCCTCCCAGGACGTGGAAATGACAATCTCTTTTCCTTTGCAGAGTGGAGTTCCTAACTTCTTGAAAGACATGGCGAAAGCCTGTCGGAACTACCCCAAGAAAACCTAAGGAAAAGAATTGGTGACGTTGCATCCATGGGGTGATGTCTCTGGAAGTGCCGCCACCCACCGATGCCCAGCCTTCCTCTCCTTCCGTCTTCAGAGGCCTGCACGCTCTAGCGCGTCATTCCTAAGCACGTTCGCCTGACGCCGGGCTCACTCTCCCCACCCTGGGGCTGGCTGCCTCTCCCAGGATTGAATACCGGGCAGATTAGGGAAACCTTCAGTTGTTTATTTTTAAGAAGGGAAGTCTTCAATAAGGGAACACAATCATTCCATTGTGCCATTTTAGGGGGATGGGTGGGCGGAGGGCCAGACAACAAAACATAAGAGTGACCTGTTCCCGCCAAGCTGGCTCCTTCTCAGAATGTGATTTCTTCCAGCCCCGGAGGGGCTTCTGGAAGTGGCATTCCATTCAGGGTTGACTTTAAGTGCACGCAAACTGGAAGACACGTGGCAATGACCATTGTCTGATGCTTTGTTGAGTTGATGAGGCTGAGATTTGAGTTGACGACCTAGTCCATCTTTCCTCTTCCCTATTTGTGGATCAGTAGCTATCTCAAACTATTTGCAGAAGCATCGCGGGCCTGAGTAAGCACATAATGTGATAACCATTTTTTTCCTCATTGCCTATGTCTGTTTTTTTCTCTTTTCCATATGCCACTGGGGAAAAGCTGCCCATACCTCCTTTAACACTGCATTTTACTGGAAACTGAGGCATCGGGATGGCTCTGGCAGCTGGCAAAAGCAAACATGCTTTGTGCATAGCATTGTGATAAAGTGTCCTTCTATGCAATAAGATGAATTTCCCTTCTAGAATGTTTGGAGATATAGAAGGGATAATAGTTCACAGCTAGGTAAAATTTAACTAGTGGCTTGGTCGATTCTGCACCTTTTTCTCAGGAATTCTACCCAACTTGGTCTAGCTTTTCCACCACCAAAAGCACTTTTCAGTTTCCTATGTTTTCTCCTGAATTTTGGTAGGGTATGATACCCTTTAGCCAAAGGCACAGCCTTGATGATCTCAGGGAAAAATTTTAATCACTGTGTGTAATGGTACTGAACCTTGATGAATGAACATAGAAATTCAGGATACAAAGGCAGAGGATAGGATTTATTAAAATGGGATACTTCAGACTGTGTGTTTTCTTTCTGGAAAAAAAAGTATATTCTATAATGAATAAATATAATAGAGTGGCTTTTACTTGTTCTGTGTGCAGCTTCCTTTCTACCTTCTTTCTTTTGTGAGAATGAATTCGTTAGGTCTCCTTTGTTTGCAAGTGATGCACAACCTGATTCATGGACTTGAACATAAAAAAGAATTTTGGGTTCACTTACATGCAAGACCAGGTATAGGTGGCTTCAGGTAGGGATTGATACAGGTGCTCAAAGTGAGATTAGAATTCAGATCTGTTCTTCAAGTTATCTTTGACACTGGTTCACATTTGCTAGTAGGATTGCTGTTAACAGCAATAGGTAGGCCTGCATCTTGCCACGCTTATGCCAGGCAAAAAAAGAGACAGCATTTCTTTTCACCAGATCCTGCACTGTCAGAATGTAGAGTCCCTCTAAACCATGTGCCTATCCACGCTCCAGTCATTATAGTCATATGGATAGAATTATGCAAGTAAGCAAATGTCCCATAAATTTATCATTAAAATGTCATTATCAGTAATGTAGCTGAAATTTAACTTTAGATAAACTAAATATAAATACCTCCTGTTATAGAGGTTAAGTTGAAATCTTACATATAGATTCTTTGAAATGCAAGCACTGAGATTATAGTCATTGAATGGAAAATCAACATGAAATGGTACCATGTAAACCATTTCTTTAAGAAGCTTTCAATTGTTTGCTAAGAACTCTGAAAATACTAAGGCACTCAGAAAAAAAGTCACAAACTTTGCAATAATTAGTGGAGCTATGACTTTCTGGCATTTATGCTTGCTAATTTGGAGTAGAGGATGGTCCTAAACAGCATGGGAATATGAGCTTACATGAGAAACTGAGAACTCCAGAGGCACAAAAAAAGTAGAACAGGGAACATGTGCTTTAGGGCTTGCACCTGATCTTTCAAGGTATACTTTTCTGCAATGGCTGATGTATCATTTGGAATTGGAAAGTTATATTGTCATTCCTCTAACACTGTTTTGCTTATTTTCCATGTCTGTCTCTCCGAGTAGATGACAACGTTTTTCTGTATATAAACAGTTATTTCACTTTGATTACTGTCCCCTGGTGTAGTATATATTAATAGTAGGCCCTCAAATGGTAACTAAATGAACGAATAAATGATTTAGAGAATATTGACCAAATGACACAAACCTAGAAGATTAAATCTGTCCAGACATAGAGGCTCATTCCCCATTGACTCAAGCCAAATTATTCCCCCAACTCAGTATTTTTGGGATTCTAGACTTCCTGGGTTCCCACTGGACCTTCCTTGAAAATATCAAGGTCTTCTCTCTGTTAAGCACTGGCTTTACTTGTGTGGCTATGGGTTCTAGTTTAATGTTACAGAAATGGCACAGTCTAGACTGGGTCCGGCTGAGATGAGTCAGGATTTCAGTTGCCATTTAATGGCAAAAGTAGCGTTACTGTTAGTGCTAAATTTTTTCCACAGGCGGATTTTTCACATTGCATAACAATTCAAAGTTAATGACCACCTTGAAACCGAGGCATTCCAGCAGAAGGTCACTTCCCTTGAAAATGTTCTCATTTCACAGCGAGAGTCCTGGCCTGACTTCCTGGCTGGGATTCCTCACCCAGAGCCCCCATCTATAATGCCTGCCCTCCAAACCTCCTGCTTCCCAGCTGGATTTGGAAGAGACAAGGCAGGAAGAGCTCCGTTCACTTCTCACATTTCTAGTAGCACCGCCCAGTCAGCTCAGAGAATTGTCTTTAAAAGCATCAAGACATTTATTGTTTTAATGAGTGTTTCTCCAGAGGCTGGAGATAGCACGGAGACAGGCGTGGCAGTTCCTGGGATGAATGAGAGAACCTTGGTGCCTGCCATCAAAGAGCTTATGGTCTAATGAAGAAAACACCACAGTGAACAAACTGTTGAAGAGGGATAAGTGCTCAGAAAAGGCAAACAAAGGTGCTGTAAAAAACAGGGCACTGACCAAATTTGAGGGGCAGGGAAGAACATGTTGGAGTTAGCTGGGGAAGGCTTGGAAAAGAAAACTCTTCATGATGCAAGAACCATTTGCATAAAACCCCCAGGGAGGAGGGTCTCAGCAGGGTAGTCAGTCACTTCTGAGGAACTACAAAAGTCCAGCGTGGCCAGAGCAATGACATGAAGGAGAGGCATCTTGTACGAGGCTGAAGGAGTAGGCAGCTGGGCAACGGAGGATCCTGAGTGCTGTGGCAAGGACCGTGGACTTTATACAAGAGCATTCGTAAGCGTATAAGGTGTTAGGCTGAGGAGTGACCGGATAAGATTTATTCATTTCTAACGCCACGCATTTTTCTCCATGGTTCCCCATCTCTAACAGTCCCTCTAGTATGATTGCGGGGGCGCTATCCAAGGTGCTTTAAGCCTTGTTACTTTGAATCGTCTCCACTGTTAGGCAGCACGCAGTGTAGCTCATGCGTAAATAGGGTTTCCGAAGTGGAACCTCAGCTCCCGAAGTTTAATGGGAAAAGAAAAGGCAGGAAGGGAGACATCCACGCATATCCCCTCCGTGTCTCCCGGCCCGTGCTAGTGGACAGCGTCCCCTCCCAGGCGAATGCGTCATGCAGAGCCGCTTCAGGGGCCAGAAGTAAGAGAGAAAAAAGGAAGGCACGAAAAATGTTAAGCAGGTCCATTTTCTCCAAAGTTTCTATACTCATCCCCAACTACAAGGAAGAATATTTTTTTCTTAAGACAGAAACATATTGCTTGTTTGGGGTTGCAGAGCTTAGAACCAACAAAATGGGAGGACTTTGGAAAAATTATTTATATTGCTAATTTATTTATATGTATGTATGTGTGTGTGTCTATTTGGATATACATAATAGGTGCTTCGATTCATAAGATACAATAATGAGACAACTAAGCAGTGTGCTATGTGAGTGACTTTTCAAGTTTTCTATGTGATATGCCAGGTCTAATGCCAGGCAATGGTGTACATGAAGGGGGGATGGGTTCTTCCATTTGGGAAGTAGCAGTCTACAGAGGACATGGAATATGTGTACGAATGTTTGTAATAATGAGAAAGAATGCGATCACCACCATATGGAAGGAAAATGTAATTATTTCAGAATTAGTAGATCCTGTAGCACAGCGGTCCTCAACATTTCTGGCCAGGGACTAGTTTCATGGAAGACAATCTTTCCATGGATGGGGGGTTGGGTGGGAGTGGGGGTGGTTTGGGAGGGGCGGCAGAGCTCTGCAGCCCGGTCCCTAACAGGCCACAGACTGGTACTGGTCCGTGGCCCAGGGGTTGGGGACCGCAGCTGTAGCAAACTGCAGAATCTATGGTCTACTAATTCCAAGGTCGCTGTGTTTTATTAATAGCAGAGTGCATGGCCTCCCAGCCTCCCCTGTAGTGCAGTGTGGCCACAGGACTAAATTTTGGCCAGTATCATATGAGCATAAATAATATATGCCACTTCCAGCTCAGGATCTTAAAAGGGAAAGGTGTGGATCCACGTGGTCCTTGTCCCCTTCGCTATGTCTGGGAAATAATGAGAGCTAGAACAAATGCCCTGGATTCAGTGATGAATGCCTGAGTTTAAGGATGCCAAAACAGCCCTACCACCCCTGGACTGTTACAAGACAGAGAAACAGACTTCTTTCTAACTTAAGCCACAGCATTTAAAAACAAAATCCTGGAAGTTTTGCCTATGCCAACTAATGAATAGCTCCAACGAGAGTGTCACTTTGGACCAAGATCACGAACCAGCTCAAACGCCTCCTCATCTATAGACCTCTGATCTCTTGGCCTGTGCCTAGCACTTAATAAGTGGGCAACGAATCTCTGATTTGTTCCAGTTCCATTCAATAAGTGGTCAATCAATGTTAGCTATTATGAGCTATTACCTCCAATTGTACATTTCTGTCTACGTCCTGCTCTCCTCCCTCCACGCCCTGTCTCAGGCTATTCCTTTTGCTGGTGAAGGAAACCTTCCCCAAGTTTTGTCAAATTTCTGTCCGAATTCAAGGCTTACTATAAATTTGTTCTCTATAAATATTCACTGGATTTAGATAACCCTAATCTACGATAGTGCTGAATAAATGAAATCTAGCACCTTCAGACTGCAGCAGTTTCCACGTCTATAAGTCACTTCTGATAGACTTGCTATATTAGTCCTGATTCTCAGAGAAATAAAACCAGCATCTCTGCACAGTGATGTTTTGGTCAATGGATGGACCGCATATACCACAGTGGCCTCGTAAGATTATAATCCCAATTTTTACTCTACCTTTTCTATGTTTAGATATGTTTGGATACACAAATACTTACCACTGTGTTACAGTTGCCTGCAGTATTCAGTACAATAACACACTGTACAAGTTTGTAGTCTGGGAGCAAGAAGCCATACCATACAGCCTAGGTGTGCAGTAGGCTATACCATCTAGGTTTGTGTGAGTACACTCTATGATGTTTGCACACAATGAAATCATTTCTCGGAACATATCTCTGTCATTAAACAACACATGATTGTGTGAATATATAAAATAAGGAATTGGCTTGCATGATTATGAAGGCTAAGAAGTCCCACGACGTCAGCTGTCATGCTGGAAACCCAGGGGAGCCTGTGGTACAGTTCTAGTCCCAAAGCTGGCAGGCTGGAGACTCAAACAAAGGTAATGTTTCAGTTTGTGTGTGAAGACAAGAAAACACTGATGTCTCAGCTCAAAGCACTCAGGCAGGAGGCATTTCCCCTTACTCAGAAGAGGGTCAGCCTTTTTGCTCTATTCAGGCTTTCAAATAATTAGATGAGAACCTCCCACATTAGCAAGGGCAATCTCCTACTCGGTCTACCAACTCAAGTGTTAATTTCATCCCAACACACCCTTATAGACACCTCCAGAATAATATTTGACCAAAAAAACCTGGGCACCCCATGGCCTAGTCAAGTTGACACATAAAATTAACCATTATACTTGCTGAGAGCCTAGTGTTCTCAGATAAGGAAAAAGATTTAACAACCTCCTACTGTATGCTAGGCACTAGATTGGGTGCTTTTCTTAGTCTTTGGTGAGATAGGAAATACTTTCTCCCACATAATGATATGTGATTCAGAGAGGCTAAATAATGTGCCTAAGGTCACGTGGCTAGTTAAGTGGTAAGCTGGGAACACAAAGCAAGGCTTCTTTGATCACAGATCCCTTGCTTCCACCTTCCTCCCCACATTCCGACCCTTTTAATCTTCTTTCTGTTCCATCGATGTGCCAAGCTTGTTCCTGCATCAGTCATCGTACCTGCTGTTCTCCCTGCCTGGGATGCCCTCTCCCTGATCCATGCAAGCCTAAAATCTTCAAATCATGCCAGTCGTTTAAATGCCACCCCTCTGAGAGGTTTTGCAGTAGAAGTAACCAGGCAACAGGGAAATAATCATGCCCTAAATTTCATGACCCTGTCTGCATAGCACATGATACTTTTATTCAATGTATTTATTGTTCATTCATTTATACAGGCTCCAAGAGGGTGCAGAACTTTGTCTTATTCCTAAATTATACACTCAATATATAGAACACAAGAAATATGCTAAACTACCTGCTGCAGGAATGAATGAATCAATGGAGGAACAACAAGCCCAAAGCCTCGTGATCTCAATTTGACCAATCATGCCCAAAAGATGGGTCCAAAAAAAAAAAAAAAAAAAAGTACTCTTCATCTTGTGTTCTACCTCATTCTAACCAAAGAGTGAACATGGAGAACAAATGAATTTTTAGAATTTTTAAAGCTAAAATTGCTTCGTTTTTCAGGGTTATTTTTTTTTTTTAATTTTGTTTCATTATTTTATTTATTTATTTATTTATTTATGCCTTTTCATTCTGATTCAGCACCTTTGGAGGACTTGTACTGGCCATCTAAAAGTCTACACACCAGAAGGGGATTATTGATTTAACTGGGGGAGGGGAGAGAGGCTGGAAGCCAAACGGGCCTAGAAGAGAAGACCTTTTCATTTGGAGGCCAGAATCCTGAAAGTGAAGAAAGCCTGTATTCCCCCGGGGACAGATATGGGAAGGCGGGTGGCGGGGACGGCACACCGAATCCATTTTCCCTTATCTGTTTTACCCAGTTCCTCTCAGGTGGTTCGTAAACTGAGAAAAAATCCATGCAAACCAAGCAGGACAAAAACGGTACTTAGAGCTCAGTGCGGGACATACAGCCACTTTTGTTTTATGTCAAACAGCTTATGAGGGGCTGGATGTGTTTGTAAGCGGTCATGGATTCTGCTCACCAATGAATGCGGCGTTTCATTTTCCAAGGGAGACTGAATAATATTCTTCATTAGGAGCCTATATTTCAGGCCTGGTATTGAATAATTACTGGACTGCTGAAAGCTTCCAAGTAGGAGTCTGCCCTCCACGACACCGCTTGGCTCATGTTTCCATCTGGGCTACTTTAAGCTCTTGTAAACAGCGTTCGTTTTCCATTACAAGCTAGGAAATGTGACTGCGCCGCGCGATGTGGCCGGGTCCCTGGAGAGGGCCTGCGAGGGAGGCCGTTTCCTCACCTCTCCTTTCAGTTTGTAACTTGGTGGGGAGGTTGAGTAATCGCTGAAGTTCCCTGTCTTCCCATCCCATTCTGTTCCACTAACTTATAAAGCAGCCAGTGACCCGCTCGAGGACTAGCGGATCAACCAGATGTTTCCTGAGCAAAGACAGCGCGCGTTTCCCCTTGCACATCAACTTGCGAGAGGGGAGGGCTGGCGGGGCACTCACCCCGTCTGACATCATTGTGCGAGGTGGCCTGGGGGAGAATTTCAAAGCAGAGCGGCTTGGCCCAGGACGAGTTCAGCTGGCAGCTGTGTGCTGGGATTAACTGACCCAGATAACTGGGAAGAAGGAGTTGGCAGTTTAAGTGTTTGTTCTTCAGCAGGAAGTAGCCTGCCTCCCTTCCACTCCCTAAATATCCATGGGCCACGGGAGATCTTCCCCAGTGACTGCGCACACACAGGCAGGATCGTGTCCACATGCGCCCCCATCCCAACTCCTTCTTTACCCTGACTTTTGCCTGAGATTGAAGTGGGACAAGCTCACTCGATTGCAATGAATAATAATAATAATATCAACTAATTCTTCTTCCCTAAACAACGTAGAGGAGCTCAAATCCTAAAAAAAGATCTATGATTTCAAATCATCTCCTTATAGACTCTTAGATTGTCAGATTCGAGGTGTTAAGTAAAATAAAATAATTTTTTAAATATAAGGAACAACTGACATGAAATTGCCATCTTCATTTTTCTTTGTAGAAATTACCACTATCTACCTCATATCATGTGTTTACTTATTAGCTGTATTCCCTACTAGAATGAAATTTCAGCTAACAACATGTCTGTCCTTTTGCTGGTGAACAAGATGGACGTGTGTTTGCCCCGATGCTGCTTAAGTTTATTTGACAAATCCTGATTGTAGGGCTACTGTATGCCAGGTTCAGTTATTATATGTTATTTGTTCCTGGTTCTCTAGCATCTGGGCTAACTAATTTTAGCCTGTTGGCTCTATTGGCTTAGCTGGGTTTGTTATTGCTGTTGTTTGTTTGTTTGTTTTTTAGCTAAGCTGCTCTGTTCTGATAATGTACCTTTCTATATCTTTAACTGAATATTTGATTAAAGTCTCATATAGGACAGAATCAAGATAAGAGCTTGTATATAATCTATTGAAGCCCATTGTTGAATGAACACAATTATTTGAAAAGTTCTTACTTTGTGCTGCGCTGAAGTCTACCTTCCTGCTACTTTCCTCTATTGACCTTAGATTTACTCTCAGAAATAATATGTTATAGAATATGTCTATTTTTCTCCCCAAGTCCTGTTAAACTTTATTAATTCTATTTCTTTGGGTATAAGTTCTCTTTGTTGAATTCATTATCTCTCTCTCTTTTTTTTTTTTTTTTTTTTTTTTTTTTTTTTTTTTTTTACTATATAGACTTTTTCTGGATGTTTGGTGTTTCTTCATTTTGGGCTCATCTTGCAAGTTTAACTTTCTGCTTATTTGAGAGTCAGTGTGAGAGCTAGATCTGTGGCTCACTCTCCACCGTTCCCAACGGGAACAGTAGGGCTCGTGGCACCATCAACCATCTCTCCAGGGTTGGTTCCAGCATCACCAGCCACCTAGGAATTGCCCTATCTGTGTCTCAAGCTCCCACATTCACTATTCTCACCTCAAGGCAGATTCCTCTATTTCTGGTGTATTCGTGCATTTGTGCATGCGCATGTGTGGATATGGTGGTAGATGGTGGTTAATCAACCTGGCTACCCTATTGCTTTCACCAGAAATACCAGAGGTATCTCTGAACATAGATCATGCTTATTGCTGTCCCCATATTTGACAGCTACACTTCTTCACAAATGTCCTGACCTGCAGCCTTCTCTGCAATTTTCTCTCATCCATTTTCTGTTTATTCCTGGACCATGAAATGTAACGTCTTACGCCCCAATCCTTGTATTTGAATTCTTATGTATATATTTGTACATGTATTTCCGTGTGCATAGTCATGTTTTATACTTTTTAAATATGTAAAATATGAATATGTATTTATATTTTATATCTACATGCCTATGTAGGTCAGTTTATCTACCATCTTGAAACCATTATCTTTACTTCCTTTTCTATTAGCCCTTCAAATATTTGAAGAAAATTATCACATTGTCCCTTGTCCTTTCCTCCTTAGTCTAAACATTCTCGCTTCCTTTAATAATTCTAATCTATAATAATCTTCTGACCCCCTCATCACCTAAAACTCCCTCCTCTATTCCTCTAGACACCTAGGGTTTATTCAATAGTGCTGTTATATATTCATAACATGGCCCCCAGAGTTAGGAGGAATACTCCAAGAACAATGGTACTATTAATGCTTGTAATCTCTGTCTATATTTTTTTCTGTTAATGCTAAGTCTGGTTTATCTTTTTTAACCACGTGTTTATACTATTAGCTTGTAATAACCAATTTCCTTTCTACCTCTCTTCCTAATTTTAAATATATAAACTCTGCCAAGCAACAGCTCCCTCATTGTCTACTTGTGTAATTGATCACTAACCAAAATGAAGGACTTCACACCAATCCTTAAGTGAGTTTTATCATGCCAGTTTTAACCTCTCCATGTCCTTTGGTAGTATGTGTCAGGACAGGCAGAAAGACTAGCTTCAGTTTATTCTTCCTTTAGAAAACTGACAGTCCTCTGACATATTGATCCCTGGTGAATTGTGGTTCCTTCCATCTATGGAACACTTTCTCCTCTATTATCAAATTATCAGAGAGCATACTTTATTAGCTTCTTTAGCTGAACACCATTTTTTCTTACTGGGATTATGTTATCTACTTATTCAACAAAAATTTATCAAGGGCCAGCTCTGTGGCAGGAACCAAGCCGAGAATCAGCTATATAAACTAACAAACATCACCTCATAGAACTTATGGTCTGGTACTTGCATTTTCATAATTATGCATAGACTTAGGCTTATAATTGCTAGTGATTATGTAGTCAGGTTTTTACTTTTTAAAAACAGTTCCAATCTTGATAAACCAAATATAGCAAAATATTCATTGCAGAATTTAGGTGATGGGCTGTATGGGTGTTCACTGTACAATTCTGTCAACTTTTTTGTATATTTGAAAATTTTCCTAATAAAATGTTGGGGGGAAATTTGCCTATCCCTCATAAGCTATATTTCTTTTATAGTCATCAGCTACGGCATTGTATTTATTCCTTTTTAAAACTCCTCGGGTTGTTTTACCTGCTTTTTATAAACTTCAGGGTACCCACAGCCTCTTTCTCCCAGAGTTCCTGGGAGAAATTGTCAATAATAGAAAGAACCCTGACATTGGAGTTGGACTGGTACTCAGACTCTGAGCCTGGCACCTACTGGCTTTGTGCCTCTGGAGAAGTCAGTATCTTTGAGCCTTAATTTTTCTCATCCCTAAAATGGACATACTCATACTCACACCCAGGTCGTTGTGAAAATTAAGTAAGATTATGTAGGTAATCACTTAGCATATTTAAAGTGTATCCTGTCCCACTTCTACAACTTTATCCATCTATCTACCTTGCATCTAACCATTATTTCCTTCCTTACAAGTCTGAATTTAAGTGATTAATATACACTCATGCTTTTTTCTTTCCTTACCCTTTGAACAATTCTTAGAAACTCTGATCCCTAATGTGTTATTGGATGCTTTTGTTTGGCAAACACGGTATCAGAAGATACAAATTCTTCTATCACCTTCATGTTTCCTTTTTGTTAATGTAGTGGATTGATGTTAGGGAGGGACCATTCATATTCTGACCAGATGGTCTGTAATTGCTGCTAAGTTGTAAAAGCTTTAGTGCCAATTCCTGTCTTGATTTAATATGTTTATGTTATATGTCCTGATTGCTGTGTCTGCAATGTTATCTTCTGCCTTTTATTTTTGGAGAATCTCTGCACATCCTTTGAGAACAAGTTCAATGCTATGTCCTCCTGTGAAGGCTTCCTAAATCTCTTCCTTCACCTTTTACTCATAATGTTCCCACTGCACCATGTCATATCTCAAAATATCTTACATAGCTTATCATTAGATGATAAGAACCATGTGGCCAGAGAAAAGAAGGCTTCCATGTTTCTATCCCTACTGTATAGGCCTGGGAACATCCAATAGGCACTTTTTCGAGATCATTTATAGATGCCTGAATGGATGAATGAGTAGACTTCATCATGCCTGGGCCTCAGCTTCCTCCCCCAGGAAATGTGAAAGATTAGCAAGTGATTTTGAAAGCCTATTTGAGCACTGCAATTGTACGATTCTCAGCTTTTGTGTCATGTTACTCACTCACACGCAGTATACCTTTGTATTTCAAGTATTTGTCTTAATGCCAGAGCTTTCTGTATGGGTCAGAAGCTTCTTTGGTATTAAGCAATTGGGATTTGGATGCTTCTACATTCCCTCTCTCTGACTCTTTGCTCTTACTTGCTCAGTGGCTTTGCACCAAGGATATGGCTGAGTTGATGTGTCCAGTTCCCAACATGTCCACAGTCCAAACAAACAAAAATGCATCTTCCCATCCCCTTCAACTCCCCACCACTAACCCCTCCATCTCCATTATCATCTAATTTAGAGCATTTCTTCTTCCCTGTCCTAAACCTCTGAAGGAGGCCAAGTGGATTCACATACCCTGGAGCCTCCTGGGTCTCTGGATAAGTACTGAGATGATGCTGGTTCTGAGTCCCAGATCCTTTTATCGTTTAGCTGCTGAGTTTGAGTTGCCAGAAGACATTTAAATTCTCACCTTCTTTGACATTGTGAATTCCCACTGATCATTCTGGAGAGTCAGCAACACGTGGGAGGATGACAAGGCACACCAGGGAGGGGCAAGACCTCATATTTCGCCCCTCTGTCCTCACCCTTGAAGTTCCAACCAGGATGAACATGTTTAACGTTCTGAGTTCTCTATGCTCTCACTCATCCCTTTCCGTCTATTTGACACGTTCTTCAAATCCTCTCTGCCTGCCTGGCTGGCTTATTCATCCTCTGAGGCTCGGTTGAGAATCACTTCCTACAGAAAGAGTTTCCTGATTCCCTTGTTATAACTCTTACTACACTGTGTGGTGTGGGTCTGATTATCATGTGATTTCTTCACTACACCAATGCTGTCTTCTTTCTTGTTCATTATTGTCGCCCCTAGAGCTTAGCACAGCACCTGACACATGATAGTTGCTCAACCTGTCTGTGTTGAATAAATTAATGAAGGTGGCAGTCCTGCTCTCAAGGGGATTAAAATGCTATAGAATGTACAAGGTAAGTACACAGATAGCCAGTATATTAATCCCTCTCATTTTACAACTCCCAAGGATCCTGTGAACATAGCATTATTTCTCCCATTTTGCAGAAAAGAAAATGTGGTCTTAGAAGTTATATCATTTCTCAAGTTATTCTACAGCTAGAAAGTGGCAAAACTGGATTTGAACTCCAGCCTTCTCAGTGCAAATTAAGTGTTCTCCCTCATATTGCAGGAATACACAACTGTTGTGAAATTGGTTAAAAAAAAAAAAAGTCTACTGCATTGTAGAAATGGGAAAGTTCATTCCTAGATAAAATGACATTTGAACTTGGACCTAAAAGACCAATAACTTGTTTAAAAATTATTTTCAATTGTCAAAACAAAAACTCTTATGCATCATAATAAATTAAACCAATACAGCCATATTTAATGTAAGAAGTGAAAGTTAACCCCCTTCTTGCTCTAATTACATTCCCAAGACATCACTATCACAAACTATTAATACATCTATGTACACATACATGATATGGTGGTTTTGTTTTATTTTAAATGGAATCATACTCTACTGCCCTGCAGCCTACTTTGTCTTTTTAAGCTTAATACGACTTGGACAACTTAAGCTCAATACGACTTGGACAACCTTCTATCTAGTGTATTTATATCTGCCTCCTGATTTTTAACTGCTGCATTTTATTCCTTTGTCAGAATGTTCTATAATTTGTTTAACCAGTCTCCTAGTGTGGGCATTTAGGTGTTTTTCCATGTACTCCTTTATAAATAATTCTGTGATAATTCTCATTGTATCTAAGTCTCTGAGTCCTCATTAAAGATTTTCTGTCCATCAAGAAATCAAATAGGATTTCTTATGTCATGACTTACATGCTATTTAAATTGCAAAAGAAGCTTACAGAAATTCACAGAATGTGAAAAAGTTGCAATCAGAGGGCCAAAAACATTCAAGGTGGAGAAAGTCAGACAAATAAAGGTACCCAACAGCATAAGTCACATTCCTTTATTTTTCCCAAGAAGTGTCAGCATTTTGACCCTTTGTGTGTGCTCTAATGACAAATTCCAGCTCCTGCCAAGAGACCACAAGCTATTTGTCAGTTTGTCTTTTCATCCTCCCTCTTGTCTCTCCAGTGATGAAGTCCCCAGAGGTTAAACACTCTCATTATTAATCTGACCACAAGAATCCCAGAAAACCAATGTTTGCTGCCCTTTGGTTCTTTATTTTAATGACTCCTCACCACACACAGACCCCTTATTGTGCTATTCACAACTTTCCAGATGAAACCAAAGGCTTGATTCAACCGTAGTCAAAGAAAAACGAGTTCTCCACAATTCCACACACATACGCACACTAACCCTCCTCTTTCCACCAGCAACTAAAACTTAAAATTGAATGAACATGACATGAGATGTGTCTAAAGAGCTATCCCCCTGCCATCCGCTTTATTAAAGGCACAAATGTGCAGTCGCATTTAATGGTGTTTATTTTGAAACATGCGATGTTTACTCTTGAAAGCCTATTATGCATCTCTCACCTTACAGTGAACAAAAGGGCATTGTAACTTCGTGTAGTCTGACTGCTTGCTTAAATTTAGGTCTGCACTCAAATGAGAAAAATACTTGAGTATCAGTCATCTTGGAATCCAAGGGACTTATTCATAGAGCATGTGGGGCTCTATTCATAAATGATTTATGTCTTTGCATAAAGGGGAGTGGGGGTTGTGTGTGTTGCCCAGAGAACCATCGTCTGCCTTTCCTGAGTAATTTATACAAGATCAATATTTATCAAGGTGAGCCAAGAATTGTGCCATAACTCTCTGAGAGCCAAATACTTCATTTACAGTTCCTTCACCCATGGAAGGGAGCATGACAGATTGAAATGTTGGCATAAAAGCTACTTAAAGAGGTTCTCGCTTGGTTCCTGTTGCTTCAGATGCAGTGTGATGCTTTGCAAGAAATTGCACATCTGTGTCATAGATGTCGCTCTATGTAGATACTAAAAAAAATTGTTAAATTAATGACCGAAGGGAAATAAGCAATCATTCCTGCTACTGTTCCCCAAGAGAAATTAGGATTGCCCACTTGATTTATTCTGCTAGCATATATTAATTGAGCACCTGCTAGGCATTTTGCATTGAATAAAGACACAGTTATTATCTGCAATGATCTCCCAGACGTATGCGTAAACATTTAAAAACACGTTAATAAAAAGTACAATATGCTCTATTAAAGGTTCAAAAAAGGGTTCCAGTGGTCCAGAGGAAGAATCATGTAATTCTGCCCAGGGAAGTTTGGGAAAGGATACCTGGAAGTAGGAGTTAAGCCGGCAGATAGCAAATGGGGAAGGTCATGTGGGGAAGAAATAATAGCACGAACAAAGGAAGCACGAAAGACGTTCAGGCTGCAGGAATGGGATAAACATGTTGCCGCGAGAGAGTAGAGTACTTGTGTCAGTAATGGTAAATAAATCTGAAAATTCCTATTAAGCTGGATTGTGAAAGGCCTAATACCAATACTTTACTTTGTAAGCAAGAGGAGATTCTCACGGATTTATAAACACAAAAGTGACCGAGTCAGATTTCCCTTTAGGGGTATATCTCTGGTGGCACCATCTATGCTGTCTGTATACCATCCGGTAGAGAGGAGAGAGAGATGACAAGTGGGTTTAACTTTGTTAATCAACCTTGTAGTGTCTCTGTGGAGTGCTGTTTTGAGAAGGATTTTAAAACTACATCTGGACTTATCATGAAAGCCTCCAATAATAGAGAAGTGATGGCTGTCATGAATGGGAGAACAGAAAGAAGGGAAAACGGCAGCAGGCATGAGCTAAGCGTTTGCTCTCCCTGAGTTAGCAAGATGTTGGGAAGGTCTAGGTGAGAAATCAATGTATGAGTGGGAAGTGATGGAGGTATGTTTATATATGAACATATGTATATGATCATATATGTGAGATTTTACGTATAGATCTGTATGATCTGCACATGTATGACTTGATGATTTATGTGAGGTTTAAGATAGAAGACTAGAGGATGACTTTCTGAGGCTTGCAATTTAGGATGGGATCCTGGGAAAAGCAACATAATTAATTAAGATAGGGAAAAGAGGAAGAAAATCAAACTGATAGTGGTAAAGAAGAAAAAAAAAAAAGAAGATGGTGATTTTTGTGTTGGGCATGCTATGTTCTAGGAGCACAGAGGATATCTAGAGAGGTGTTCCATAGAGTATTTGAAGGATGGGTTCAAAGCCCAGAGGAACATTCTGAGATGAAGCTATAAACTTGGGAGCCATCAGAATGTAGGCAACATGTCATGCAATGTAGGGATAATATTGCTCAGGGAGAAATCTTGAGGAACACCGGCATTCAAATAATAGATAGAAGAAAAGGAAGGTCCATGGCAATGATTTAAAACATCCAAAAGGGTATTTTCAGTTTGAGAAAAATGTGAAATTGGCCCTCTACCTTTCATCATCACAGAAAAACAGAAGGGATTTCCATTTCTGATGATGACAAGGTAGCCAGCATCTGAACAACCATCTTGCGGAGGATAACTGGAAAATCCAGATTAAATTTTAAAAAATCTGTTCAAAAGCAAGGGAGAGCTACCAAGAAAATGATGAGTTAAAAAAAATCCAAGGAGAAGTGCAGAGATGAGCCTAATGTTAACGCTTTATATTTTCTCTAGATGTTTTTTGCCAATATACAGGTGAAGGCAAAGAAGCTGAGACAACACAGAGCTTATGCAATCTCATGGGGCTGTGAAGGAAAACATGGAATTCAGAGCCTGCCAAGAAGAGACGCCTGATAAATACCAGGCTTTCACCTGGTACCAGAGCCAGGACTAGTGTGTGACAAATGAAGCACGTTTGGGGCAAAATTTTAAGAGTACTCACTCATTGAATCCTGTGCCCTTGGTGGCTCACTTGTCTCAATTTAGTCCCGACTTTTATTGGGACACTTGGAGGGTTATCTACAAGTAGTACAGAAAAACTAGAAACAGGTCATCCTTCATAAAGACCAGCTCTGAAAAAGATGGACCCAAGATTGTATTGAGACCTACCTCTATGATCACTGCCTGAGAGGAGTAAAATCGTTTCCTCTCTAGAGGAAGAGAATATCATCCAGAAACTCAAATTATTGTTACAACAATGCTTTTCAATACAAATTTACCAGGCAAGGCTATGAGATCTAACGATAAAAAATATGAATATAAAAAGGACAAAAGCAGACAAGAGTACCAGACTGGTAAGAGATCCAGATATTACATTTATAAGAAAGATGTTTTAAAAACTGGGATTTGCGTGTCTAAAATATCAAATGAAAAGATGAAAAATTTTAGCTGAAAAACACACTTTATTGAAAAGTCAAATAAAATCATGGAACTGATAAAATAAAACCGAAATTAAGAACCCAATATGTGAACATAACAGATTAAACACAGGTGAAGTAAGAATTAATGAGTGTAAAAATGTCAGTTGGAAATATACAGGTAGAATCATGAAGAGAAAAGAAAATAGAAAATAAAGAAAAGAGTCTAAGAGATATATAGGGCACAATAAAAAGGTGTAAACTATGTGTAACCACAATCCCATAAGAGTGACAAAGGATAATATGGCAAAAGCAATATTTGAAGAGATAGTGGCTAGAAAACTTCTAAGACTGCTGCAGAATATCTAGCTACAGAGTCAGGAAGTATTACAAATACCAGGCCAAAAAAAAAAAAAAAATGCAAAGAAACACACATTTAAATTCATAACAGTAATAACTGATGAAATGAAAGAAAATGTTAACAGTAATCAAAGGACAAAAAATATTTTAGCTTTAAAGAGAGAACCCTAAAACTCACAGCTAACTTCTCGTAAAAAAATTATGGAAGCCAGGTGACAACTGAATGGCATTTTCAAAATACTAAAAGAATAAAAAAACAAAAACAAACAAACAAAAAAACTACCAGCCTGGAGTTCTATACCCAGAAAAATATTCTTCAAAAATGTTGGCATAATAAAAACATTAGAAAACACAAACTAAGGGAATTCATCATCAGAGTCATAGTAGATAAAATAGTAAAAGGAGGTTTTTGAGTAGAAGAAAAATGATTTCAGATGAAAAAAGGAAAGTGCAGAAAAGAATGAAGAAAAACAGAAAGATTAAATTTGTGTTTAAATATAAATGAATGTTGACTGCATAAAATAACATGTAATGTTATGTGAAATTTAAAATATCTATATAATTAAAATAAATGAAAATTCCAGCACACAAGACAGCAGGGGTAAATAGTTTTAAATTTCTTGCATTAAAAAGCATGTTATAGCATTTAAAGTGGTCAATTCACCAGAAAGATAGCACAGTTATAAATTTGTATGCATCCAATATCACTTCAATTTTTATAAGGCAAAAATTGATAGAACTAGGAGAAATAGACAAATGCAGAATTATATAGTGGGAGACTTTAGCGTACCTTTGTCAGGAGGTGAAAACCAAAGAGACAAATTTAGTAAGAAAATAGAACTGAACAACACAATTAAAAACTTTGTATCCTTTTAGCACCAGATTTGACTTTCTTCACATTGCTGGAAATAGTTCCTTATATTGTACCCATTAAATCTTTTGGAAGAGAATTTAGTTTTGTTTGGCTCTGCTTTTGAGGTAGTGTAGGAGAACTCCAGTGTGGTTTTTCTCCTTCCTCAACACTGTGTGTGCACACATGTGTGTATGCAAGTATGTGTGTATGTGATTTTAAATAAATCTCTTTGACCCCATTTTAAGGGAGAATGATAGATCCTGAAGAATGAAAAAAAAATTATTCTCCTCCAAGTGAAGGGAAATAGGCGATTGCATTTCTAAGGGATGGGCTTTCCTTACCTTCTTAGGAGGATACATAAGTTGCCAAGTACTTGAACTCCTTTCCAAAAAGCCACTAAGTTCTTTAAAAATAGACCACTGAGTTCTATTATTAGAAGCTAGAAGCACGATGAGAGCTTTTGCATTCAGAAGGGCATCATCAAGGAAGAAGAAAGAGAAGGTACCGGGACTCGAAGATGTGGACGTCTGGGTTCCATACTTGAGAGTGATCCCCTAAGGAGGGTGCTAGAGCTAGTAAACAAGGAGAAGGACCTTATGACAGTGGTATGCTGGAGCTACTGGCTTATACTGGCTGACAGGAGCATTTTGTGTGCGTATCTTCTCAACTTCAAGTTCAGGCATATCACGTTGGTAGCTTAAATGTATCTGTGATGGGACTACTTACTTTACAGAAATTGGAAAGTGGTACAAATCAAGATTGTGTGTTGGCAAAACTAGTTGCTAAACATTTACTACTATACCGTTGCCTGGAAACTACCACCTGAATGCCCGGGAACTATACAAGACCAGGAAAAGAAGTCCAGCCCTATGATCACACAGCTATTTGCCAGGGTAGGTCACTTATTGGTGAAAGTGGCTCCACCACTGCATCTCTGCCACTATTTATTCAATTATCATGTAGTTAGAAACATCATTCTACTTGTGCCCAGAGCAGACTTTCATCAATTATCCTGTTCTACAAAAGGTAGGAAACAACACCCTACCCTATGAAAATGACTTCCTCCAATACTAGAGAATTCTTTCATGTCTCAAGTGGAAGTTGAACACCTAATGAGGGCAGGGGGTGTGGATTAAGGAAAGAAGTTTCCAACTTAAACCTTGGGACTGGGCAGGAACATGTTAATACAGTCTGAGTTTTGGATGGGAGTGTAGACATCCCTATTACAGTCTTTGTGTTTGTGTAAGCATTTACATAAGACTGTCCCTTCCATTTCATACATTTTGAGGAATAGGAAAATGTCAGCTTCATCATGAAAAAGAGTTCTGTGGAAGAGACAGTTCCCCACCTGAAGCTTGAGAAGAGTTGACCTTTCCTATTACTAAGTTCCACAGAGGTCAATGTCGATTGCTTCTCTGTTAATGACTCAAGATGCATTTGCTGCAATGTTCTCTGTATCAAAAATGAAATTTATGTAGATGTACAGGAAAACTTCAAGTATATCAGAACATGTGAAGAATGGCTATGAAGGGACAGTGAGTGCGATGGTGGCAGTCTCTCCCTGATTTCCAGAATTCTCCTTTGATGCAAGAGTTAGGCCATAATGGAGTCTGCAAAAATGGGCTACTAATGATGTCAAATCATGTTGATGGGTTATGGTGATTTATCATCACTACAACTGCTACTTGGAAACCACTGAGTTGCAGCAGCTGTGTTCATTAAGGACTACGTTCTTGGAAGTGTTTATGGAACCAATATAACCCATAGATTTCTACTGGCAGAAACTAGTCATCGGTAAGCTTCCATATGAAGTCAATGATTGACTGAGCAATCAATATATAGTTAGCCTTTATAAATGCAAACATCACAGGCTGGAGAGATTGGTGAAATGTTTGCTTTTTCACTTTAAGTCAGCTTTTATCGTTTTCAGGGTTAAGACTCTAGAGTTACTAGAGTCAAGACAACTGTGAAATGCACAATAATTACCTTGAATTCAACTTATTACATTGAAAATTATATTTTTATCTCTCCCAGATTTGA
Organism: Indri indri; assembly: GCA_004363605.1. NCBI lineage: Eukaryota > Metazoa > Chordata > Mammalia > Primates > Indriidae > Indri > Indri indri. The sequence continues at coordinate 23,585 of RJWJ010005367.1, forward strand.
AATAAATTTCCCAATTTAAAATATGCTTCTAACTTTTTGGTACAAAGCATTTTAACATCCATTATCTTATTATAACCCACTAAAATGCTAAGAGTAAATAAAGTAGATATTAGTGATAATGATAATTACAGTGTTAGTGAGAGTAATGGTTTTAATAATGAAGATAATGATGATTGTGAGTATAATTTAAGTGCCTCCTATGTTCCAGGTCTTGTGATAACTTCTTTACGTATATTACATCATTTAATCTTCCCAGCAAAATTATGAGGTAGAGAACCCAAACTCAAATATGTGAAGTGATTTGTCCAAGGTCATATATCCAATAAACATTAGACGATTTTTGGAACCCAAGTTTTCAGTCTTCTGGGCCATCTATGTATTGCCGAATCTGATGTATAAAATGCCTTTCCTACTCCATAGGATAGCTGGTACACCTCACCTCTATCAGAAGTTGGATTAACCTAGCTTCCTCTGAGAAGCATTCCCTGCCACTTATCGGCCATGTGGTTTTAGACAGATTATTTAACATGACTTTACTTATCCATAAAAAGGAAGTAATAATACATGCCCCAGGATTTGTTGCAAAGATCAAACACCTTAACCTAAAAGGCCTAGAAAAGTTTGGCAAACAGCAGGCACTCATTAGGTTGTGATTCATTTTTCCACACTGGCCACTAGACTTCTTACGTTTTATTCTAGTTATAAGGAGCAGAAGAGACAAAATGAGGGTCAGAGCAACCCAAGGCTCACAGAGTTTGGATATTAGCACATTATTCCAAATCACTCAGGTTAGCCAGCATTGCACTGAACCTTAATCCTGCCACCGGTAATGGGCAATAAAGGAAGATATCTAAGAGATGGGAAAAATGAAGAACCCTGGGAAGTCTATCCTAGAGAGAGCCAAAGCTTATACATCCTCAAAGAGAACAAAGGAATTTACTCCCCGCCCCCTCGGCACATTTTATGTATAGTTTCCAGAAGGTCAGCTAAGAATAATGGGCTTGAGCCAATCCAATATTGGGCAACACTTCAACACATTTCCCTTCAATACCTGATGAGGCAGTGGTGTCCAAGAAACATCTAAGCAATGCAAAGTAAGCAAAAACCCAGCCAACCCTAAATCCTACATCACTAGGCTTCTCCAACCGGGGTAAAAAAGCTATTTTTGGTAAAACATTATAAAATAATACTCTACCTTTTTTCTTCTCTGTTTCCAAATGAGAAAATGGAATTCTGACATGAAAAAATAGTATTTAGAATTTTTCCCTTATAGTCTTCAAAACAGTGGTTGTCCTCATTTTCTCTCCTTTGCCCCCACCCCCCCCAAAGAAAACCACAACAAAGACTGAGATTGAGTTCAGTCTTATTTTTTCTATTTGAAAAGTTTCTCTATGTATGATTTCACATCTGTTATCTCTCTGCACTGTGATACCCCTTGGGGCAAGCAGGGTTAATACCATAATCTCTGTTTTATAGATGGAGAAGGAAGTTTAGAAAATTTTATAACACAACATGTGTCAGCCAGTAAGTTGTGGAGCCGAGACTAGAACCTACAACTTCTGACTTGAGATTGTTTCTCAAAATCAGAGCACCCTCAGAGTGTTTTTGTTTTGCTTTTGCTATTATTGTTTTTGTTGTACTCTGTGTGTGTTTACTCCACACATACCAAGTACAGGGCTTAGCTTTGTAAAAACATTAAAAATAAAACAAAACAGAAAACAATAAAGCTGTTACTATCTAGAAACTTAGCTTCTAGTGGGCAGATACATGATATTACCCAACGCAGGAAGCAAAGTCGTTATAATTAAGAGCTGGGAACACCAGTAGTAGAAGTTGGATGACAGTCATTAGGGAAGGCTTCTGGAAACTGGTGTGTATCTACCCACATATAAAATCTAGAGTCCTGATTTTCCCATCTGCTGAGACACCAAGAGTAGGGGGACTGTCCTACTGAATGGTCTGTGCTTGTAGGAAATGCATTCATTGTGTGAGACTCTAATGTGCTTTTATTATCTGCTACTGTCTTGATCACAGGAGTGAACTTGATCTACTCAACATTCCTAAAACATTGCAGGACCTATGACTGCTTACCCAAAACCTACTCGTGAGACTTGTAGGGGCTCCCCGTGGATGCAGTATTTGGCAAAGGGATTCTGGGGACCTGGATCAGCCTATTGGGATGCTTCCCCGAGAGTTAACTAGAGGAAACCATAGTCAGGAGGGAAATTAGGGTTAAGAACTTAAAGACTGAACAGGTGTTGAGCTAATGGGCAACGCTAGCATAAAACAGTAGCTAGGCCATGAGAGGTAGTGGCTGAAAGTTCGGGTCAGGAGAATGAAAACAAAGATTGATGTATGGAGCAGGGGAAATCAGGCAGTTTAAGCAAAGTCTAAAAACCTTGGATTTTTCTTTTTTAGTAGCCTCCAGAGTTCTTTAAAGACGTCATGGCAGACTGGATAGTTTTTGCCAAACTATTCACCATCCATAAAATGCCCTTCTCCTCCTATCCATTACTTAGGTTCCTAAATTTCCTGCCAAGTCTAGCTCTAATGTTTTCTTCGGCATGGAATTATTCTCAGCCACCCAGACTACTATAGGGATCTTGCTGAGTTGTCATGTATTTCAAACAGCTCTATGTTATCATTTTTTTCTTTGCTACATACAAAGACTTTTCTCCAAAAAGAATACAAACTTTTTAGAGCAGAGGTAAAAACATGATGCCTTTCAAAAGTCCCGAAGACTGTAGTGCATTAATTATCATCATCATAGCAAATGTGTATCTAACATTTACTATATTCTCTTCCAATCACTTTTCACACATCATCTCATTTAATCTGACACTCATTTATGCAGTATTTCCTATTATTATCCTATGTTATACATAAGTAAACTAAGTCCTAGGGAGTTTAAGTGATATTCTCAAGATCATTCTGCTTAAACCAGAGATTTCCCCAGGCCCAGAACAATTTCTCGTTGGCCCCTTTGCCTTGTTCGGCTGCCAAAGAAGTAGATGTTGACGTGGAATCCGAATACAGCACCTGGATGGAGACAGTCGCTTGTCTGGTGATTCACACTTTTAAATAAAAATAATAAATCCCTTGGCTGGACAGCTTCACTTCCCCAGTGCAGCTGGGATGTGGTCACTGTGGTTCCAAAACACACTTGGGTGATATTCCAGCTTGAATAAGCATAATTTGCACATTTCAGTCGTCGACGTTCTGCACGGAGGTCTTGTGATCACCCTCGTTGTCAGGCTTCTGCCAAAAGTTTGCTAACGCTTTGGCTCCCTGTCCTGCTGGGCTTTGCTGGAAGTGGCATTGGGAGGATGAGATGCCTTCTCCTTTAGTTGCAAACCTAAGCTAAAAAAGGGACAAGCTGGGTGAGTGACCCAAACCTGTCTTGATGCAAACATTTATTTACCAAGCACTTAGTCTTTATCAAGCATTTTTCTGTATCTTATTACATGGGATCTTCCCCATAGCCCTGTGGGATGGGTGTGTTACTATCTGTATTTTACAAATGTAGAAGTAGATTCCAGATGTGGAGGCGACTTGCCAAAAGTCATTCAGCTAACAGAATGGAAGAGTTCTAATTCTAGGTTCCCCACACCTTGCCTCTATATCAAGGTGCTTCTAGCTCACTTTGAGATGGATAAAGTGAAGAATGGAGGGGTAATATAATAAAGAAGATGATAATAATAATTACAAACATTACTACTAACATTCATTGCATTCTCACTATGTGCCATGCACTCTGGGGACACTTCACAAGCATCACTTCATTTTACCCTCACAACAACCATGAGCACCAGTATTTCCCCCGTGTTACAAAGAAGAAAAACGATGCTCAGAGATGTTAGGTCATGAGTCCAAGCTAGCTAATGGTAGCACCAGGCATTGTGTCTCCATAGCTCACTACAACAGCTATATACAAACATGCAATGTGGGAATCCTAGGTTGGATTTTCCCCTGCCCTAGATCTTCAGAGGGGGCACCAAGAGAAAGTGAGAGGTCAGCACTGAAAAAATGGGTCAGACTGCCAACAATGCCAATGGAACTTGTTCAGCCAAAGCCACCATTCTCAACGTTGACCTCCATGTTACAAGGCTGACTTAGGAACATTGTAGACAGATTCTGAGGAAGATAATGGATTATCGAGATGCAGCCTTGCCTGACCTGGAGCTCAGGATGCGTGGGCTAGTCACCTGTGTCATTTAGTCTTTCTCATTTCATCTTATTGGGAGTAAGCTGGGGAGGAAATTCAGGTGTTTTGCCAAGCCCCTCAGAATTCACAGCCCTGTCATTGAGATAAGAGAAGGACCCTTTGGTCAGTAAGAATTCCCAACGATGTGCCCTCCTGCAGCCATAGTTTATTCTTCCTCCCTGCTAGGGGAGGGGCAGCGAGAGAGAGTGATTGAGAACAGAGCTGAACTCAGGTCATCACTTCTCAGTGCCAAGAGGGTCAGGTTGTGCCTAGCAGGGGGGAAAGGGAGAAAGGAAAGAATGGCAGAGTGAGGATTAGTTTTATATCCAGTTATCAACATAGCAAATTAAAAATGAGCAGAGCCGTTTTGTGTGTGCTCATGATTTATTATACTGTTTTGTTTTCTCTTATTAAAAAAGGGACATTCTTCTAATATCATTATAATGTAATAGTATAATGACATTAGAAGAAATTTAATAAAGAAAATATTCACATTCTGCTTTGGGTTTTTATGATCCTTGCTAGTCTTTGCTCATGTATCATTCATTCTTATGTAACTGTAACTATAAAATAAAGCAAGCATTTTTGCATATTGTCCCATATTTCTTAAAAACGTTTCTTTTTTTTTTTTTTTTTTGAGGTAGAGTCTTGCTCTGTTGCCCAGGCTAGAGTACTGTGGCGTCAGCCTAGCTCAGAGCAACCTCAAACTCCTGGGCTCAAGTGATCCTCCTGCCTCAGCCTTCTGAGTGGCGGGAACTACAGTAAAAACATTTCTTAGAAGATAATTCAATGTGTGGATTACAAAGCCTATTGATTCGTCTTTTCTGTCTTCTTTTCACTGATTCCCTAATATTTTAATCTCCATTCTAGAGTGTGAGTTTATTCATATCCATTCTAGGGGGTGATAAATCTTGGAGATGGAGGGAAATGTAAATTTGTCTACTCTAGCATGTGTTAATGGGTTCCATTAAGAATAAAATAGCCATTAGATAGGAAGAGAAAGACAAGGAAAAAAAGGTCAAAAGCATTCGTTAAAATGAGTTTTTATTCTAGTTATTTTCAAGTTAGGAAAACCAAGGGCGAAGAAATGCACGAACAAGCTGACAAACAGCTCTGCCCTCTGGAGGCTTGGCAGATGCCCAGCAGCTTCTCCCAGGGGCAGGCACCTCTGGCTGTGCCAGCAGCCATGCCAAGGCTGGGCGAGGTGGGGGGAAAAGAAATGCCTTACATACCTTTGGATCTGTTTAGTCATTGACACAGGAAATAGGTCTGTGTCGCTCAGCTGGTAGCATCATTGCCTTTGCCTGGGAGGCCAAGGGTTCAAGGACCACTCCAGAAATTTGGCAGCTTCCCAAAGCCAATGCTTGCATTGTCATGGAAGGCGGGTGGTGGCGTGCACTGGAAAAAGGAACTCTTTCTCTCTGGATTTCCCAGGGAAATGGGGTTCAGAGGGGCAGGAGAGACACCACATCATTCAGCTTGGTTAATGTATAAGTTTCAAAGAACTCCAGTAAGGAACTGGCAAAACTGTCAGCCAAGGGACAGGATTGTGTCGCAGGCATCTCTAGGAGGGCAGCCAAGATTAAGGCTCCCTGCTCCATGCTCCACCATCCTTTTAACTCAACCCTCAACTCAGCTTCTGTTCCAGCTTTAGGAAACTTGGAAATAGAGAACAGCACGGCATTGTGGCAGATCCTCAGAAAGCAGAGAGGCCCACAGTTACTGGGGAAAGGAAACCTGGAATTCAGATATTCAGTCCAGTAGAATAATCTCTTGATAAACTTCTTTAAAAGGCCTACGTGCAACATTGCTTGAAAGTTCAATATTACCTACAAAAGCAATTTACCATTTAAAATATTTAAATAAGTTTAAAAGTTCAAAAAGTATGATCATATTAATATTTGAAATTATTTGGAATTATATTAAATATACTTTGTAATTTTGCTTTTGACTAATAACTGGAGATCTGGGGAAATAAAAAGTGGTGGTGGGGGTGTGCAGTGAAGGAAAAGGTGGCGATGGAGCTTTCTAAATAAAACAAGCCCACCCTCACAAACCACTTAAACCTGAAATATAATTTCTCCTTCTGCCTAAAGAATTTCTATGGCAGCCTGTGCGGCCTGAAAAATAGTTTTGTGATGTTTGTGCATGGGGTAATATTTTAGCTTACAAGTTGCCACTGGACTAGTTCTTGCTGGTTTATCTGGGGGGCTGTCCTGATCCTAGAGCCCTTTGCTGCGGGAGTGTGGGCGCTTGAGCAGGGCTAGAGGTGGTGCTCGCTGGGAAAACTGTCTTTAGAACGGAGAGGCTAAAGTAACAGGAGCTACCTATTAGCCTAAAGGAAAAATTCCCCTCCCACCTTTCCCCTTTAAATAAAACACCTTACTTGCAATAAGTTATAAAAGAGGTTTGGGGCCCTCTTGCTTTGGGATGCTCCCAAGAGGGCCAAGTTTGGTGTTTCTGCTTCTAGGACATTTTTTGCCATCTTCTCGTAAGTTTCATATTTATTTAGTTATTAGGAACCCCCACCGTCAGAGACCCAGACACATCCTCTTGTCTTTTGAAACCAGAGACACAGTGCACCATTTCCAAGAGAAAGGACATCCCACGAAGCCTGAAGCTAGTTAAGCTATTTTGGATCTCCCTTGGCCTGCTGTGGCACCTGTCTCTAGGCCTCAATGTTTCCCACCTGAGATGAATAACATTTCCCCTGTTCCCGATGGCAAGGTTCTCCTCCTCCTCCTCCTCCTCCTCCTCCCCCTCCTCCTCCTCCTCCATAGCTTTATTGCAATGCCATTCACATACCACACAATTTGCCCATTTAAAGGCTAAATTTCAATGGCTTTTAGCATATTCACAGAGTTGGGCAGCCACCACCTTAACACATTGCCACACTAGAAAAAAAATTTATTTTTCCTTGGGGCTATCATGTTTGATTACAAAAATAGAATAAAAACTTTGAAAACAAAATGAGCCTTTCTAATTTAATGAAAAATGTATTATTTTTTATTGTTTTCTGTGTGTGAGTTATATGCAACTTGAAAAACAGTTCACGTGGCTCCCAAGGTAAAGAGAGTATGAGTTACATATGCTTCACGAGGCCCTGGGCTAAAAGCTGGCATGAGTTGAATGCAACTCGCATGGCAGTTAATGTGTTAATCAATTTTGGAACATTTTCGTGATCCCCCAAAGAAATCCCAAATCCTTTAGCTGACACTCTCCAATCCCCCTGTCCTCCCAGGTTTAGGAAAGAACCAATGTACTTTTTGTCTCTATGAATTTGTCTGTTCTGGACATTTCATATAAATGGAATCAAGGATATTTTTAAGTATCCTACTATTCTTTCACAGAGCCTGGCCAAAGACTTTGTAGGTCTTCTAGTAAAGTTAAATTAGTTACTTGTATTAGGTGCATTAGATGACTCTTTTAGGATCAGCATAGTTCATAAATGGGAAACTGGATAGTCCTGGATGAAAAGCCTCATATGCCATTAGCCGGGGTGTGCTAATGGTCTGGATATTATCAGAATGGAAGGGCAACCTATGATTCATAGCTTCCCCTAGGTCAGGCCCCACTGACACAACCCCCTGTACTCTGAGCCTGTTCGATGATACAACACGGACGCCATAAGCTCAACAAATCAGAAATCGATTCCCTAGAAGACTAGAATTCTCTCATGAGTTGGCACACCACACTGCGTGTTAACAGGCAATAACACTAAAATGCACTAAAGACCGTGTAATTTATTCCCAACATGCTGTTATTCTTTCCAAAACATTAGCTTTGGAGCCGAACATTTGCTAAATGTTGTCTTTATTTCCAAAGCTTGGGGTAAAGATCATATGCAACCAATGACTGAGAGATAATTGGCCACTTTACAGTTTCAACCTCAAATGAACTCCCCCGTCTGAGTAAATTTCCTGGTAAAAGATCCCATTTTAATAGAATGTGAAAGCTGCAAGAAGGATGGAGCCTACGGATCACAGTATGGTCTGTTAGATAAATGACCAGGAGTAATATTTCTTAAAACCACATTTTGTAGACAGAGTTAACAGAAAACCCAGGGGAAAAAAAAAATACCCAGTGGTTCAGCATTCATGCTTAAATGAAAATAGCATGTGTGCTTGCAGCCCAAGTTGTGCCAGGGCTTGGAGGGAAATTGGCAAGGATTAATATCAAGAGTCTTTTGGGGGCTGCTGCGCATTGTCATCCTGGACCTGACCTCGTAGCCTTCTCCTGGAGAAAGCAAGAGAGGCTGTGTTAAAGCTGTGCTCTAAGGGTTGCCACAAAGAGTCCAGAAAGGTCCTCTTCTTGCAGTTGGCTTATTTTTATTGAGCTGGCATTGAGACAGAAGCTAAGTTATTATTTTGTTTATTAGCTAAAGAAATGAATGTTTTGTGCCTTTAAACCTAAAGGTGACAGCAAATCCCTGGATGTGGGGTAGTGCCTAAGAACTGATAGTTCTTCCAGTAGAAAGTCAGGGTGCTCCTGCCATGCATTTAAAGTGAGGCCCTCGGTTTCCGCCTTTGGATCACCATCTTTCCTGAGGTCTGCCTCATGGTGACCTGGTGACTACAAGTTGTGTTGTCCAGAGTAGAAAAGTGGTTTTAGTGTCTTAAGCTCAAATTTCACAGGCTTGTGCCCCTTGGTTTAAGATTCAGATTCTCCGGAATGGAAGGGAATGAGAAAATGTCCCAGCTGTTATTCCATTTGGTCAGAGAGGTCATTTAAATCTCCTAGCCAGAAAGGGAATCTGTCTACGGGAGCTCATTGTAAAGATTTCAATTAGTTATTCAAGAAACATTGGATAAGAACCCAGTATGGGCCAGGGACTATCGTGGACCCTGGGGTTGCAGAGGGGAACTAACCATGGCCCTACCTTGAAGGTGCTCATGATTTATTGGTGATTGGTTATAGGAGAGAGGCAGAGGGAGAAGGACATAGTGTGGTGAGTGCTATGATACAGGTATGTATAGGATATGATGGAGCCGCAGCTTGGGGTGAGTCAGAGAGACTTTCCAGGGGAAATGAAGTAAGAATAGGTGTTGGCCAGGCATCTAGAAGTTGGCAGTTGCATAGGAGAGAGACTTCGGTTGAGCAGAGGGCCTAGCATATGAAAAAGTACAGAAATAGAGACATTATGATGTGGTTCAGCATGTCTTGGGTGGGTGGGCATGTGCTTTTCGGAAGATGAGGCCAGACAAGTTGGCAGTGGCCCAGTCAACAGCAGCCTTACATTTTAAATGAGACATACCACTTTCCTAGCTCCTCCTGGCTATTCAAGTATGGCAGCTGGTGCCCTGAGTTCTATCTCAGCATTTGTGACTGTATGAGTGTCGCTCTCTTTTGATCTAAACAAACAGATCTTCCAGATCTGTACTCAAAATCTGGTTCTGCCACTTACTATGTACATGATCTTGGGCAAATTAATTAGCTCTATGGGGGTCTCTGTTTTCTCTTCTGCAAAATGGGGCCTAAACAAGAACGACTTCATGTGGTTATTGCAAGCATTATCAGTATCAAACAAGAACAATGACTGGCATTAAAAAAAGCTCATAAAATATTTGTGGAATCAAACTGGGTACAGGAGTGAAACGGAAATTCAGCTGTCTGGAAAACAGCCTTCAGCTTTCCAAACACCAGTAGTTGCCAAAGCAGTCTAGGACACCTGGAAAGAGGTAGAAAAGGGATCTAAACCCTGAGGAAGAGTGACAGGAAGCCGCAGACCCCAGAACCAGAAGACAGTAAGCCAGTAAAGCAGATCAAAGCGTTAGGGGCGCATCTTGTGCCAGAACAGCCAGGGCACTGCCAGGTCAGAAGGTGGGACGGACGGAGGAGGTGGCAGATGCTTGCTTATAGGGCATTTCAGAAAATGGATGGGCAGCGGCCTATGGCTTCCTCTTTCCTGATGTTGTCCCGATGTCCTACCAGGCTCTGGAAAGAAATCAAAAATGGGAAAGAAGAGAGGAAAAAAGGGAAAAAGAAAACAGCTGCATTCTTGCATAATAACAATAACACCCCTTCATGATAAAAACATTTAACCAACTAGGAATAGGAGGGAACTTCTTCAACCTGACAAAGGGCATTTAGGAACAAACCACGGCTAACATCATACTTAATTGTGGAAGACTAAAATCTTTCCTGTTAAGATCAGGAACAAGACAAATGTGTTTGCTCTTATCACTTCTATTCAAAATTGTACTGGAAGTTCTAGCCAGGGCAATTAGGCAAGGAAAAGATATAAAAGCCATTCACATTGGAAAGGAAAAAGTAAAACTATCTATTTACAGATGTCTTGGTCTCATACATAGAAAAAACAATCTTGACAAAGAAGAACAAAGTTGGAAGATTTGCAGTTCCTGACTTCAAAACTTACTGAGTCTACAGTAATCAAGACATCGTTGTCCTGGCATGAGGACAGATGTACAAATAAGTGGAGAATTGAGGGTCCAGAAATAAACCCTCTCAATTATAATCAATTAATTTTCCATTGGGGGTACCAAGAAAATTCAGTGGGGAAGGAATAATCTTTTTAACAAATGGTGCTGAGACAACTGGATATCCATATGTGAAAGAATGAAGTTAGACCACCTATCTCACACCATATATAAAAATTAACTCAAAATCAGTCAAAGACCTAAATGTATGGGCTAAAATTATGCAACATAGGGGAATTTTTTTATGCCATTGGATTTAACAATAATTTCTTAGATATAGCACCAGAAGCACAAGCAACAAAAGAAAAAATAGATAAATTGGACTCCACAGCATGGGTAATTTATCAACAATGGAAATGTATTTCACACAGTTCCAGAGGCTGGAAAGTCCAAGATCAAGGGACTAGCAGATTTGGTGTCTGGTGAAGGCTACTCTCTGCTTCCAAGATGATGCCTCGTTGCTGTGTTCTCATGTGACGGAAGAGATAAAAGGTCCCAAAAGATGAACAGCTCCCTTGAACCTCTTTTATAAGGTCATGAATCCCATTCATGAGGGCTCTATTCTCATAACTTAATCATCTCCTAAAGTCCCCACCTCTTAATACTATCACACTGGTGATTAAGTTTCAACATGTGAATTTTGAGGGGACATATTCAGATGATAGCAAGGCTTGTATCTAAAATATATAAAGAACACCTACAAAAATCTAATAAAGGACAAAAATAGGAAAAGATATGAGTAGACATTTCACCAAAGAAGACATACAAATGGCCAAAAAGCACATAAAATATGCTCAATATCTTTCACTATCAGGAAAATGTAAATAAAAACTGCAATGAGATGCCACTTCACACCCACTAGGATGGCTATAATGAAAAAGACAAATAATAGCAAGTGTTGGTGAGGGTATGAAGAAATTGAAGTCCTCATAGTCTGTTGAAGGGAATGTAAAATGGTGCAGTCAGTTTGTAAAACATCTGCCAGTGACTTAAAAGGTTAAACACAGAGTTAACACATGACTTAAAAATTCTACTCTTACGTATATATCCAAGAGAAATAAAAACAGGTTAACACTCAAACTTGTACATCAATGTTCACAGTAGCATTATTCATAATAGCCAAATAACGGAAACAGTCCAAATTTCCAATGACTGATGAATGAATGGATAAAATGTGGTATATCCATACAATGGAATATTATTCCAACAATAAAAATAAATGAAGTACCAATACATGCTATAACATAGATGAGTCTTGAAAACATAATATCAAATAAAGGAAGTCAGGCACAAAGGATGATGTTATATCATTTCATTTACATAAAATGTTGAGAATAAGGCAAATCCATAGAGACAAAGGGTAAATTAGTGATTACCTAGAATTGAGAGAAAATGGGGAATGACTGCTCATGGACGTGAAGTTTCTTTTGGGGTGATAAAATGTTCTAAAATTTATTGTGGTGGTGGTTGCACAACTCTGCGAATATACTAAACACCATTAAATTGTGCACTTCGACTGGGTTAATTGCATGGCCTGGGAATTATATCTCAATAAAGCTGTTATAAAAATAACAATACAAATAGTTGTTGTTAATTTAGTGCTTTCTAAATGCTAGGCACTGTGCTAAGCTATAAAATCTTACCTAAGTCTCACAGTAAATATGCCATGAAAGTTTTATCTTTATTTTCAAAGGAAAAACATAAGTTCAGCGATAGTAAGGAACTTGCCCAAGGTCAGAGAACTGGCAAGTACCATACTAGTTAGGAGTTAGGATTTTGGCCCATTTCTGTCTCACTTTGAGTTTCAAAGTCTTACGAAAAGGTGTTGGATGGATCTTGTGAGCTGTCTTGTCTTCCAAGTCTGGGGTGTTCGCAATAGTGACCAACACCAAACAGTAGAAGTTCATGAAATCTCTGCTTCCGACTTTGTCACCATGGAACTGGGGTTCTGGCTCCCTGTCACTGCTGGATGTGGGGTGGAGATGAATCTATCCTCAGTGAACTCTGGTCTCCAGTCTTCTCAGGACAGATTTGTTCATTTGTTCTGGCAACTCCCTTAATTCCCCCTCAGGTACCACAGCTGTCATTCTGGGAGTGAGACTCTTGGCCCTCCACCCCCAGCACCTGATTTTACAGATTATGTCTTGTGTTTGAAACACAGTCCTGTTGCCATTGGCTCTGTCTGGTTCCTAGCTCCAAGAAACAAAACGTGAGAAGGAAGGCGTTAAGCCCACGAAGACAAAGACGTCAAACGGCCCTCACCAAGGAAAATTTGGATGAGTTTTGGGAAAATGACTCTGAAGCAGATGGATTACATTTTCTGTTTGGGCTCAGCAATTAAGGGAAAAGGGGACCAAAGCCAAATGTGCTTGGGATCTTGTCAAACTCAAAATGTTGGAAAACACTTCAGGATGTTTGACTGAGTTTGGCAGAATTATTACCTTGACTGTGGCCCTCTCTTCTTGGACAAAGGTGACTAAACAGCCTGCAATCATCCAAGTCAGAAGGAAGCCACAGGCATGATGACCCTTTTGTGGGAAGTGGCACAATGGTATCCTTTGTCAGTTGGGATATTTCAGTGGGGGTATTAACAATGCATGTGCTTATTCTCACAGGGTTTTAAAGAAAGAGGGTGAACGTCAACTCAAGTAACTGAATTCAAGTCCCAAAAGAAAGCAACATACCTGTCCAGTCTGCTCCTTGTACGCAGAGGCTAGAAGGGGACCTGTGTCCTTCTGTGACTGTCCAAACCCCTTATTCTGTGCACTCTAAAGTGCCCCCAGGAATTTTTGTGGCCTCACTTACTCTCATCCTTTGATATTTTCATTGGATTCTTTAGAATCAGAGCAGAGCCAAATGAGATGCTCAGAATCAGAGAGGTCTCCTCCCATTCCCAGCAAATCCAAGCACTGTGCAATGGATTGAGTGGAAGGAAGAGGAAGGTGATGATAAAGACAGGGAAGAATAGCTGAGTCCTCACTGAAGCACCGAAACGGGTGCAAAGCTGCAGATGAGCAGACGTTATTTCTTATCCCATTGGTTCCTCTCATAAAACCTGAACTAATTCATTTATTCACAATATTTACATAGTGTTCACTATGGTCTACCTACTGGAAATATAGCAGTTTGTGATAAAACAGACACAATTCCCTGCCCTCCTAAAGTTCACATTTTATTGGATGAAATACCATTGTCGTTTCAGAGACACAATGTTAAATAAGAAAATTATTAGAGGTTAATTGCTTAGTTGGTCAAAGAGAGGTAAAACGTAAATTTTTCTCGGACAAGCAAATACAGTGCCCTGTCAGAATTTTTACCTTAATACTACAAATATTTATTCTATTTTGTTGATAAATTTTAGCATTGACCTCCACTATCATTCCAGATGCGATAAGTTGTCTTTACCATTGACATGATGTCTTATGCCCAATGCTAGATTTTCTAAGAAGGAAAAACAACTAAATTCATCCTTTAAAATACTTTTCCTAAATGACTGAAAAATACAGATTGGGATAGAGATTAATAGTAATATAATAGCACGGAGCCAGAGCTTCCTCTTCCGAGCTCTCCTATCTTATCCTTGTCTTCTCATCATTGGATCTCTTTTATTTCACTGAAGAAGCAAAATTTGAAAGTAAGGATATAAATTAGAAGCTTGCGAGAGAAGTAACCAGCAGTCTTGGATTCTCCCTGCAGTGCAAAAAGATGGCTTCCAATCTCCCCTTTCTTTCATTTCTGCATGTCAATGTCATATATTAATTCTCTGTGGTAGTAAATGTTATTTTTAGTGGATTCTGGTTCAGGCAATTATCAAGAGAGCTCCTATATGGTAACTATTGTGGACATGCCAACAGACACAACTTTTTCAATGTTGCCTTGCTTTCACTGCTTCTGAGTCCCCACCTGGTTACCGCTGGCTCTTCTGATGCTCCCCAGCCGCAACCTCGGCTCTTCCTGAGCTACTCTTGATGGAGATGGATAATGCTGCCTGACTCCCTCTTCTGGATTGGTATCATGCTAAGCCTACTGCCCAGACCCAAGGCTCAATAGCCACAGATGACTGAGGGGCTTCCACACTGCTTGCTGCCAGGTGGATCTGAGATGACCACAGGGGACTAAGTTTGGGTCGCAGCTCCCTTCTCCTACCTTCTTCCCCTACATTTTCTTAGTCCGCACAATACAGCTGCAGCCACAACACCCTCTCTCCTTAATCCAACCAGTGAACTTATCTATTGCACTAGTCCCAATTCTGGAGATTCTAGTTCCAGTGACCCAGTTACTGCCCTGGGTCTTCTTGCTTAGGGTAAGACCTTGGAGAGTGTGCCCACTTGCCTGTTAGACTGATCAATATCCACCAGTCTAAGTTTAGGCTCCACTTACTAAATGCAACTTGTTGGCATAGCCATTTCCAAAATGAAGATGGAAACAGGCATATCCCCAAGGACAGCAGGCATGACCTGACCTCCAGCACCTCTGGAGTTACCGCTTGTTCTACCTCATTGTGTATGTCTCAAGCTAATTCCTGGTCCATTTCCAGCTCACCTGACATTACCGTAGGCAACAATGCAAAATGTCTAAGATCCAAGTCTCAAACAATGATAATCTGTAATTGGAACTATTTCATGGCAGGAGGAAGGTGTTTGGTGTCAACATTTATTAGGGCTATTAGACATTCATTAAGTTACTGGGCTCCTGACCATAGAGATAGGCTGACCTGGGTTTCATATTTACACTCCAGTTTTCTGGAGAAGGCTAAGCCTTTGGAGCCAGGAGTGGCCTGGAAGTTCTCTGGGACTAATTCGGGGCCCCATTAAACTCCCTCTTAGAACATCCTGGGGTCCATAGCCCCAGATTCCTTGGTGCACACAGAGCATGGTATAACTTTGATGTTATTGCCAGGCCTGTTCATTTTTCTTCCTTATTCTAATGATGCCTTGGGAAAAAAATCCAACATTGAGTGTACAAATGGATTTGGGAATGGGAGAGAGAGATCTGGGAGAGAAAATGAAAGTGAAGTTAAAAAGAAAACTTGTTTAGAGAACAAAATAGCCCTTATGGTAAGGAAAGTGAGCTCATCCCTCCCATGTACAAATTATTTTTTAAAATGTCCTTTTTCTTCTTGTTTAAGAAAAAGAGAAACTGGTCCAAGTTCATGACCCTTTGTCAAGTACAGAGGCTACTAGATACTTGATTTTTCATCCATGCCCAGGGCAGGGTTGAAGTCTCTTAATTGGAGCTCTGAGATCTCAGTGAGAATTCTGTTGTCTGTAGTTTGAGAAATGGCTCATTCCTTTGCTTTTTAAATTCTATGAGTCTCTGAGTTAACTTCAAAATAAGCTCAAGGCTGTCTCAATTTTGTGTTGAATGAATGCTTGCTTGATACAGAGAAGGAAAAGGAAAACAAGGTGGAAATGGTTTGATCAGTTCTTAGAGAATTAAGTGTTAGATGTTACTGCCATCTAGTGATGATTTAACACCTGATTGCCAGGAGAAGGTAAAGAGTCGTCTTTTTACTCCAAAGGCAATGGCATCACCACACAGCCCATCACAGCCTCGCAGGATTAGGAAGGGAGGTGACATCTAGGTGAGTTTCTGAGCTCTAGTTCCAGTCCCATCCCTCCTCATCCCCTCTGCACTCACATGGTGGCTGGAGGTGGAACGAGGAAGAAGGAGGGAAGGAGAGAAACAGTATGATGGAGTGCCTACCTTGTACTGGTGCTTTACGGCATGGCTACTCTCCCTATCACCCCAGAAGGCAGCATCATCCCAATGTGAAAGATGAGAAAACGGAGGATCAGAAAAGTTAAGTAATTGACCAGACATCACGCAGTGAGTGGCAGAGCTGGAGTTTGAACCCAGTGTATCTGGTCTCATAGTCTGGGGACTTTTCTGTGGTTTGGTAAGCACAGTGATCTGGTGCTGGGATGGAGCACTGAGTGTGTGATAGTGCTCACATAGGAGCAGAGTTCAAGAAGGTTTTCACTTGGCCTCCTCCAGTGCATGTACAAATGCTGGGAAAACACACATGGCCTTGAGTGTAAAGGGTTGGTAGGTGTTAGATGTACAAACAAACTTGTATCTAGAGCAAAGCTGCCAGAAAGGGATATTGACTCTGGGCACTAATTTCATCCCCTCCATATCCAAAGAAACTCAGTGATTCATGCAGGTATTCATTTCCGAAGAATTAAAAAGCCAAAAAAAAAAAAAAAAAAAAGACGATCTAAGCACAGCATCAGCAGTCACTTTGGTACAGAGGAAAGAACACTGAAGTTGGTGGGCAGGATATAGAATGGGACTCCTGTTGCCATGGGATTTGGGCTGAATCATAAAGTCAAAGACAATGAGATGAACTTGTTTAGTTTTCTTCATTGGCATCAGAAAAAGTTTTCCAGCTACCATTGCAGTTAGATGGTCTATGAAACCTTAACCAAGTTCAGGCCAATGGAAGTGATGTGAAGTCACTCCAGGTCTGGCCTCTGAAACCTCCTGCATGAGCCTTCATGTGCTTTTTCTTCTTTCACTGGAGGGCTGCATGTGCAGGACTCACAGGGTAACTGAGGCCTTAGAAGAAGGTGGGATCAAATCTGGAGCCTTGAAAAATTACTTGGAGCAGAGATTCTTCTCTCCTCAACACCTACTAGACTTCATTGGATTGGGTTGTGAACAAGAAAAAAGCCACAGGTTTTCTGGGTTGTTTGTTACAGCCATTGATGTAATTTAACCTGACTGATAAACAACAACTGATATTAAGGATCCCTACTGTGGTATATTGCAAAAAATATGGCCAAGATTCTTCCCTGCTCCTCATATACAGACTCTTTGCAATTTGATTTTGTATTTCTCTCACTAAAGAGGCAAAGTCTATTTCCCTGCATTTTGAATCTGAACTAACTTGTGAATTCTTTCAGCAAAGAGAATGCAAACAGTAACAATATGCCACTTAGGGGTCTCAGTCTCCAGAGGCTTCCCATGCTTCTGTGACTCTCTTAGAGTCCTGCTCAGCCATGACAATGAGCCACGACCTGCTAAATGATGACAGGCATGAGGTCAGGTCACCCCAACCAACCACCAGATATGTGAATGGAGCCATCACAATTCAGTGTTCATCTAGCCTCATGCCCACCCACCAGCTGACCACAGAAGCATGAGTAAGTTCAGCTAGATTCTGCTAAACCTGGTCCAGTGCAGCAAAAATGTCCAGGTGATGGCATTATGTCTATGAATACTTGTTATTTTAAGCTACTGAATTTCAAGGCAGCTTGTTACACAGCATTAGCTGACAGCTTATGTCTTAAAGACATCCTAGATGCCTCCCAGTAGGACTTACTAAGGAGATGGCTGAACGAGGTCTGCCGTTATCAACCTACCACAATCTCCAAAAGTAGAACATTCTCCGTTAGAGGATATGTCACTGGGATCAGGAGTTTGAGGTTTAAAAAGAGCATGAAATGTCCCTGATAGGAATTTACTTAATTCTGCCTCTCTGGGAGAAAGTCAGAGGTTTTTCCAATAACATCCCAGGCTAATTAGGAGGAAACTCTGGTAAAGCCTCTAGTAGAGATTGGCAGGGCAGGAGAGAGGATGTGCAGGAAGTGGGGCTCCTAACATCACTCCCCGGCTAGATGCTCGTTAAGACGCATGTCCATAAACCACTCTGTTGCTTCCAGCAGACCGAAGCCTGATAGAGCAGTTTTTGATAGAGGCTGACTTTTAAGCTGGGGAATTTGAAGGTGCATATGAATACACTGCCTGATATCTGCTTCTGACTTGGAAAATTTTGAAGGCAGGAAACTTTCTGGAACACTCTGCAATGGAGGGCAAAGGAGTAGAAAATCAGTATGTCAGTCTTGTCTATAACTAATTAGAGAAGCAAGGAGGTGTAGTTTCCTGTGGGAGAAGGGAATGGGTAGCCGGACTTGAACCGTTTAGCCGGCACAGTGTCTCTATTAGTTTCCTAGGGCTGCTGTAACAGACTGGATGATTTAAAAACAACAAAAATTTATTCTCTCACAGTTTTGGAAGCTAGAAGTCTGACGTCAAGGTGTCAGCAGGCTACGCTCCCTCTGAGTCCTCTGGCAGAGTATCCTTGCTTACCTCTTCCACTGTTTGGTGGCCCTAGACATTCCCTGGCTTGCAGCAGCCTAACCCTAACTTCTGCCTCTATTTTCACATTTCACACGGCATTCTCTTCTCTCTCTGTGTCTGTTTCCAAATTTCCCTCTTCTTATCAGGACACCAGTCATTGGATTAGGATCCACCCGAATGGCCTCATCTTAACTTGGTTACATCTAGAAAGACCCTATTTCCAGGTAAAGTCACATTCACAGGTATGGGGGTTAGGACTTCAACATATCTTCTTAGGGGACACAATTTAACCCAAAACAGTGTCCAAAAGGGCTGGCTGGTGGGTGGAGGAACCCAGCAGGAGGAGCTGTAGAGGTATATGACCAGAGAAGGAGGTGAGGGGCCTGGCAAGCTAGGGCCATGCTGAGGAATGGCCACTAATTCACTTTAAGAAAACTTGGACTCTTTGCTTCACAGTGGGCACTACAGCCGAGACAGTACTACCGTGGCCCCAGTCAAGACAAAGAACTTCTTGCCCCTTTGCTTCAAGTCTTCCTCCCAGTCCCCTGAATGATGGAAGTGAAAGAGATACAGAAGGAGGAGAAAGCGTCCCAGGGATGAAGGAGCAGACTACAGCAACAAGTGTCACTGAGGACCAGCGCCATGGGACAAGCTCACACTGGAGGGCACAGAGGAGAAAGCAGGGGCTGAATTCAACATGAGATTGACATGTCAAGCAGGATCGACTTTGCCACACCTGAGTGTGTATACAGGTTGAGAATTGCCCAAGATCTGATCAAGAGGTTCAGGAGCTTCAAAGTTCAGCATGTGAGAAAACACATCACACGCACGCGCTTCACCTGGGAAGTCAGACAGTTTGGTAGAGGAGGAGCTCAAGTCTAAACTGTGTGACCTTGACAGAGCTTTTCCCACCTCTGAGCCTCAGCTGCCTCATCCACACAGCTTGGATGATAATTTAAAAACACACCCCCGCACACAATATTGCAAAAGAACTTTCTATGTGTTGGGGTGCTGTTGTTACTGAGGCCAGAAACGTATCTCACCCATGGATAGCACCTTGTTTTTCCACTTCTTAGTCCTGTGATATCAGACACTGTGTTCAGCTTTTCTGAACTTCAGCTTTCTCATCTACAAACCAGGACCATGAGTCATGGGTCTAATGGGAAGATTAAATGAGATGTGAAATTGCTTTTTATTTTGTAAAGTGTTTTATACTTGTAAAGTATTTCAGGCATGTCGCCTGCTGTCTGTGTTTTTATAATGCCAAATAGATGTAGCATGTTGAATTAAGTGTAAGAATTTATATTACTCGAACTGCTATTGATGAGAATTTGTGATAAGCAACCAGCCCTGTACATGTAAACCTCCTGGAAAGCTTTCAAAACACTGATGTCTGGGTCCTGCCACCACAGATCCCCACATAATCCATCTGGGTTACAACCTGGGCATCGGGGATTTTCAAAGCTCCCAGGGGATTCGATTGTGCAGTGGGGCTGGGGATGGTTCGAAGGCTATAGTTTGGAAAGTTCTGCTGTGGGCGCATGGTTAGCTACTTTGTTGTTATCTCTTTTGTCTTTTCATTTACTTCTGACAGTTGTTAACTGCAATGCAATTTTTGTTGATAGACTGGATACACGTTGATTTGGGTCAGATTTTCTGGCTAGTTAGTGATTTTTTTTTTCAGCTTAGGTTTCGTCCGTTTCAATCAAATACTTCATCACTTTCACTTTGCTGCATAAAAGTACACCTGTCACCTTAAAAACAAAACTTGGTTGATGAAATTCTGAATTCTAGCAGGAAAAATAACATCATTATTGTGCATCTGAAAGAGGGTTTCCTTTCTACCACTACCACTGAGACAATCGCTTTTACTTTTTAATAATCTCAGGTATCTTAGGAGGGCTTGCAATTGTGCTGGAGAATGACACATGGTATTAATAAATCAGAATGAATGAAGCAGTGCAAAACACATTCGTAAATGCTGAGCACAGAAACACCAAAAAAAATTAATTTTTGAGGGGAAGGGCAGGGGTAGATGGGAGGATGCCATGGTGCCAGGTTTCTAGGAGAGGGCTTCAACATGCCTGGGAACACATCAGCTCAAGGCTGGCTGCTGCAAGGTGGTGGTGGAATTGTCCTGCAGGAGAAAAATCAGACATTGGGAAGGAGTGGTTGAAAACTTGAGGTCAAAACTGTACAAAGGCAGATGTGTTCCCAACAGAAAACCTTCTTGCCAGCTGTCCGTGCCTTCTCTCACAGTCAGGTTTGTAGGGCAGCAAGCTTCTTCGCTTTAGCCAAAACAGGAGAAGAATTTATTCAGTCGATTACAGGCTGTCCGAGGAGGGCTGAGACCAAGTAGTTTTCTCCTCCTCCTCCCCCTTTCCCTCCAAAAGGAGCAAGGATGAAACGCTAGATTTAAAATGCAGCTCAGTGGCTGACAGTTTCCTGTAATACTCCCAGTCTCAGCTGCTCTCCTAACTCTAGGGCATAATTATCCTCGTACTTAATTGGAGGTTCTGGAGAGCTTATTAGCCTGCTCTATTGTTACATAATTCGGGAGTTCAGTTTAAGCTTCCTTAAGAGCCTTTTCTTTGCTTTTGGTCCCAAAGGACCATTTTCCAAGTGGTCCTTTTTGGCAAGAACCATCAGGATGGAGGGAACAGCAGAGAGCTGTGCAAGAAGCAAGGACAATTGGGAAGAGGCAGACCTGGCTCTGTCCCTGCTCCTCTGCTAATTCACTGGGTGGTGTCAGCCAAGCAGCAGACCTCTCTGGGTGTCAGCTGCCTTCCTCACCAATGAGAAGGCAGACCTAGGTTAGCATTTGAGAATAGGTGTTCCCTGGAACACTAGTCTCTCATGACGCTTCTTAAGAAAATGGTTCTGTGGTCTTAAATAACTTCAGGAAATGCTGCATACCAGACCTGCCTATGCAGTAGGTTGCCTCACTCAACATCTGTTCCAACGGCCGCCAAGTTTATTACCTAAACCCTGTGTGTCCCAAACCCATTTGCACTAGAGTTCCAGATACGATTAGGTTCCGGTCAGATGTATTTGTACAAGACTTGAATTTTGAACCGGGGTAAGCTGACAGGGAGACATTCATTTAGCTCTCATGGAATTGTTCCTGTGACAGTCTCCTGACTGTGGCTGAGTTCTCTTGGCAAGCCAGTTCTCTGCTGTGGCTCTGAAAAATTATTCCTGCAGGCCCAGAGTGGAGCTTGCTTCGCCAGTGTTCAAATAATTTTATAAGCTCCCAATTCCCTGTATCGAATCCCTTGCTAATTAAAATAAGAGTGGTTTTGTTATCAGCAGCTGAATTTGACTGATACACAACCTCTTGGGTATTCACAGTACACATAAACCTGTTAAAATGTTGTAAAATATCTGGCAGTAACCTATTTTACCTAGCATGTTTCAAACTTACTGACTTTATAAACAGGGGGTCTTTATCTTATGTTGACTCTTCCTGTACCTTTCGGAAAGCAGTATACACTTTATTTTGCCTTTGAGAGGGCAAAGAGGAGACAGAATCTACAGCCTTTAAAAAGCTGCAAATTCTGATCCATACTTTGCATCTAGCCATCTAGATATAGATTATGCAGCGAAGGGGCTGCTGGAGATAGATGTTCACAATCTTTCTGCCTCTCACTTCTTTGTAAGGATTTATCCTCTTAGACCTTTTGTTTCTTTGCATCTGAGGACAGGCCCGAGGGTCTCAGTCATTAGTAAATGCCCCAGGTGATGCCAGTGTAGCCAATGCATGGTTGGTCTACTGTTTAAGAACAACTGCACAGGCCTCAGAATGAAACCTTCAGCGTATGCTCACGGGTATCTTCCTGGAAACCCTTCCCCACCTGCACAGAATTGCAGCCTGAGACCAGCTATCTCATCAGTCCCTCTCTCTCCTGCAGCAGGGCTGGAGGAGACCTCGGTCACAAAAAATATTTTAAACTCTTAATCAGACATTTTGCCATTGCATCTGCAACACCCAGTGAGGTTGGGGTGCCCTCCCTCCTCTCTGCGTAGCACACTGCGTAGCTTTGTCATCATGCTATTGTAGGTATATTTTTAAAGTTCCCTCTAAAATGAGGATATGAGATTCCTAAGGGCAAGGCCTATGTGTCAGTCATCTGTTTTCCCTTGAGTCTAGAATGTTGATTGCACAACGTGACATGCTATTATTACCATTATTTTAATGTCCAGACTCAACCTTCTTCTAAAATGGTTACTACCTCACGACATTTGAAGGCAGACAGAGGAATAGAAATTTCTGCTCCAGGAAGGGTTGGAATGAGGAACACAAGTAGCAAATTGTTCTTCTCTTCTTTTGCTCCCAATCCAGGTTCTTAAAAGCCTCTTGCCTGCACGCCCGTTTGTGGTGTTGTCTCTTTGCTTGCAGTTCTGCCAAAGGCAAGAATGCCCTGTTGAAGGAGTGGCTGTGGCTTCAACCTGAGTGTGTTTGCTACATTTATGCATTGCATTATGTTCCTAGGCCTTTGAGAACTGCTGTGTGTAATGCCTAAGAACATGGCTTATACATGCTTCTACCAAATTGTATCTGAGTCTGGATTGAGATGTTTGATGGGCTAACAAAGTTTTGCTAGCTATCAAATATGGCTTGTGTGCTGCTAGGCCCGGGATGTTGGAGCATGATTTACAACAGCCTATGCTTTTTTGACCGGGACCACCAGCTAAGTTGAGGACTTTGGGGGGCTCTAAATGGCTGGAACACCTTCGGCACAATTCAATGTAAGTAGTTTAGCAGTTTGAAGAGACTAGCTTTCTCCTCTGGGGAAGTTTCCTCCTGGTTCTACTTTTCTGTCTTGTGTTCCCTGGGAACACTGCAGGGTACTGCATGGTTCATGCCGACAGTCACCCTACTCTGCCTTCCAGTGTGGTGGGGGCTGAGGTGGTAAGAGATGGTCTTTGAATATATTCACTCAGGAAATACCACTTACGGGAGTTTCGGGAGCAAAGACTGAGCGAAATCGTAGATCTGAGGATGTTAGAGCCGAGAGGGGACCTAAGACATAAAATAATTCAACTGCTTCACTGGACAGATAAGAAACCTGAAAGCCAAAGACATCCTACGGAAAGTATGAGGCATAGAACTAACGTTCTCAAATTTGGATGCCAGCACTCTTTCCTGAATACCACAAGGAACCGCCAGGGTTTTTATTTCTAAGAGAACAGTCTGAGAAGGAACTTAGATTGAGCCTTCTACATACCTCCTCTAAATTTCTCCAAATGCTTTTCAAAAATGGACAGTTGATCCACAGCACTGGTCTGAACAAGGAAAGTATCCTCTCATACTGAGAAAAAGTCTTGAAGTGGTTGGATATACCACCCGGCACTGTTTTCCTTAAGCAATGCCAGACTTCAAAATTAGTGGTTTTCAAAGTATGTTCCCTCGACCAACAGCATGAAATCACCCAGGATATTGTTAGAAAGGCAAACTCTTGTGATCAGACCTACCGATTCATAAACTTAGAAGTGGTCCTAGCTCTCTGCATTTTACAATCTTTCTAGGTGACTATGATACATGTTCAAGTTTGAGAACTTCTGAATAATTTTGGATTCTCCTTGCACAATGTTATTCAGAAGTAATTGGAATACTTCCCTCCTGCAAAAACAAAAACAAAAACAAAAACCTGTCTCCTGCTTGTTGTTGCCTGGAACTTCCATTCTTTAGATTCATATGTTTGGATTATCATTTCTAGCTCTAGATTATCCTGGAAAATAAAACATTTTGAACCTTCAAATCCTTCACATTATCAGTGTGAAGTATGCCCTTATCAGAAACTTACTTAAGAGTGGGTTTTGATGGAGTATATTTACAATGTATTTATAACTTGTTTATGACTGAAGTCAGTAGTTACACAAAAGGAGAATTTAGTACTAATATAATGGAAGAGGAGTGTCTCACGGAACACGTGCGCAGAAAGGCAGCAGGTCTCAGGAGCTGACTCAGATCAGGGACTAGAATGCCCACAGCACCCCGGCCTGTCCCTGTGTCTGCTGTGTTTTTGGAGTCAGTTTTGTTCTGTCTCCTTGTTGAGCACTGGCCTTCTCTGCCTCTCAGTCCATACGGCAGAAAATGGCCACAGCTTATAAATCCTAGATGGAACAGATTTAGCCACCAGGAAAGAACCTGCACGTCTTTCCCAGTGTCAATTCCAAGTTGAGGAATTTTAGCCCAGATAAGATCAGCTCTTCACCTAAAGCCAATTACCTGTGTGTAGGAACGTGGTCTTTGGGAGCCCTACACCTATAAAGGTGTAAATAGTGGATGGATAGAGTTTTCTGAGAAGATGGGAGGACTGGAAAGTCATCCTGGTAGAGAGCTTGGATCCCAGCTTGGAAGAAAATTAGAGACAAACTACCTAAGTTCACGGATTTTGCTAAATGTAATTTTCTTCCAAAAAAAAAGTTTTCTGAAACTTTTGGCAACTGATAATATTTATGTATATTAGAAACTAAAAACAGTATCTGCTTTAGACCATGATTATGTAGTCAATTATTTTTTTAATTTAACTTATCAAGTGCCCCCAAATCAGGGCAAGCCCAAGGTCAAGGCTCGGTTGAGTCGTTGGGCTTCTGCCTGCCCATGAGGTGGAGCAGCTGCTCTGTCCTGGCCTCGTCTATCCCTTGGAGGCACTTTCCTCCAGTGGCCACCTAAGACATGTTCTGTGCAGAGCTGGGGGGCTTCCTGGTGATCTTTAGCAAAACAGACTGTTTTTATTCACAGATACAGCATTCTTCTCCCTAAAGATCTTTGGTCTAGGGCTGAATTATCAAACATGTTCTTGTATATCTGTCTGGTTTCAACTTCATATCTTTGTCCTGCTATTGTCTCTTCTCAGGACACATTCAAAGTTCAGCTATAATTTCATTGTCTCTTCTCATGAAACTTTCATTGGTCACCTTGATGCTAGGACTGCATCAGTAAGAAATAAATACATGGTCCCTGCTCTAGTAATAGTACTAAAAATAAGCCAAAATTACACAAGTTATCCTATACTTTGAATTGTGGTAGGTGCTGGGGGAGTGTATGTACGACTGGGACCTAACCTAGTTGGAGGTGGAGGGGGGAACACCGAAGGTGTCCCTGAGACTGGGGCGTTTAAATTGAATCTTGGAGGAGTAGCAGGACTCCACCTGCGGGTGATGTGGGGTTGTATGGTGGTGGGGTGGGGGTTGGTCATAGTAATGACAGCAGGAACAGCAGGAGGGAGTTTGGCATGTTTGACAAAGGAACGGACAACAGTATGTAGCAGGCCGTGTGTGAAGGGAAAGTGGAAAGAGATTACACAAGGAAGGAGGTGCTGCCAATGATTGGGGAGGTGGCTTGTGAGTCCCATTAAGGACTTTAGACACAATGCCACAAGCAGTGGGTGGTAACAGCAAGATGTTAGACTACAGCAGCCCAAACGGGTTTGCATTGGTAAAGGCTATTCTGGAGTCTGTGTGCACAATGGATCGGGGGAGGTAAGTGGGTGCAGAAGACTCTCAGACTGTATTCACGTAATGTTGCCTCTTGAGTGGGAAACTACATTTTTGGGGTACTTATAACGGTACTCGCCTTTGGTAAATGTGCCTCTTGAAAGATTCAGATGCACTTAAAACTCAACATGCTGAAACCTCATGATCTTCTTCAATGTCCCCTCCCCCAATAAAATCCCAAACCTGGGTTGCACGTCTTGGCAAATAGCACCAACGTTACTTCGATTTTGCAATCCAGAATCCTCATATTTTCTCCTTTCTCGTTCTCTCCCTCACCACCTCGCATTCCAAATCCTTCTCCAAAGTTGTCCATTTCGCCCCCTAAATATCGCTCAAATCCATCATCTTGCTCCATCTCTGTGGCCAACTTCTGCCTGAGCCGCCGTCACCTCTTGCCCAGGACCACTGTCATCACTCGCCGCGTTGCCCTCACTCCGCCCACTCCCTCCCGATCTGTCTTCACGCTACAGCGACCTTTTCAAAACGCAAATTTAGTAAGTATCGCTCTCTTGTTTAACATCTTGTAATACCTTTCTTTGCTCTCAAAATTCAGGCCGTATTCCTTAGCACAGCCCCTGAGCCCCTTTGGCACCGGGGCTGCAAGCATCTCTCAGCCTCATTGCTCTGCTCCTGTCGCAGCAAAGAATTCTGCCCCAGAGGTTATACCTACTGTGCCCTCTGCCCTATTCTCCTCACCTCCTTAACTCATCTTCCTACACCTCCTCTCAGTTCAAGGGTCACTTCCTCGGGAAGCCTCTTCTGACTTCTCTGACCAGTCAAATCCTCTCATTATAGCATCTGGTAGCCCCAAATTGGTGCTTGTTGCTATTGCAATTTTGCATTTGTCTCAGCTAATTTTTCTTTCCCTTCTAGGTTGTGAGCTCCAAGAGGCAAGACTTAGGCCTGGTTTTTTGCTCATCATTGTAGCCCAAAGTCTCATAGACTCTCAGTGGTGTTTGTTGAGTGAAAAGTGAGTAAATGAACACGTATCTAGTGGTGCTTTCTATTGAGTGTCTAATGTGGACCAAACACTTTACACATACTATCCCGGATCCTGCCACAATCTGGAAAACAAGTTTTGTTTTTTTTTTTTTTTTTTAATTTTAAAGATAAAGAAAAGCAGAGCTCAGAGAAGTGTACCTGCCAGAGATTAAAGAGCTCATAAATGATATCTATACAGGATTAAAAGTCTAGGTCTGTTTCTGTAGGCTGTGCTGTTTCAACTATAGCATACAGGATGCTAAGGCTGGGGGAGAATGGAAAACATTTGATCTAATCCTGTCATCTCGCTGAAAAGGAAGCTGAGGGTCATGGTTAAAAAACAAAACAAAACACAAAAGTTCACGTAGAACATCCACAAGAGAGCACAGGTAGAAGCTAAATCTCTCTTGACTGTGTTTTGTCTATTATCACATGTCATTTTAATCCTTCAGACTCAACACGCTTTTTTTTTTTTTATTTTGTACCACCCACAATTGCCAAAAGTGGCCACCCAGACCTGGGTCATAGTGGAATTGTACTTGTAGCAAGGAATCCTGGCAAACTTCAGGGTGTAGGGGATGCTGAGGGAGGGGCGCACAAGGGAGGGAGCATGACTGAATGGTAAATAAAACCAGTTTTCTTGCTCTGGTTTTCCTGCTACTTAATGTAAAGCCTTAATTGTTACCATAGCAACACACTCATTGCATACAACATGAATATGTAGATTCCCCAAAGGGAAAATGGAATAAATTGTATCTTTGTGTACCTTTACTTGAAAAAGAAAAAGAAAGCTTGTGTAATTCCAACCTACAGTTGCATAAGCAGAGTTCTGCATCCATGTGGATAATTATTCCAAATCAGTCCATATCCACCAGAAATGAATGATGTGCTCACTGAAGCCATAGGAAAATAACCCATGCAATAGTCCTGCCTTATCCATGGTTTTGCTTTCCATGGTTTCAGTTACCTGAGGCTAATGGTAGTCCAAAAATATTAAGACAGAAAGAGAGAGAAAGAGAGAGGGAGAGAACATTCATGTAACTTTTATTATAGTATATTGTTATAATCGTTCTATTTTATTATTAGTTATTATTGTTGATCTTTTACCGTGCCTCATTTATAAATTAAACGCTATCATAGGTATGTATGTGTAAGACAAAAACAGTACAGGGTTGAGCATCTAAATTAAAAAATCCAAAATCTGAAATGCTCCAAAATCTGAAACTCTTTGAATGCCAACATGATGCTCAAAGGAAATGCTCACTGGAGAATTTCAGATTTCAAATTTTCAGATTTGGGATCCTCAATCAGTGCAAATGTTCCAAAAAATTTTTTTAAAAACTCTGAAATTCAAAGGACTTCTTATCCCAAGCATTTCAGATAACGGATACTCAGCCTGCACTTGAGAGGCACTACCCGTGGTTTCAGGCACCCACTGGGGGTTGTGGAACATATGCCCTGCAGATAAGGGGAGGCTGCTGTCATTGATACTCGTGTGTGTGTGTGTGTGTGTGTGTGTGTGTGTGTGAGAGAGAGAGAGAGAGAGAGAGAGAGGCAGGGAGAGATTTGAAATCATAATACGTGGAAATTTCTGGCGGAAAATCCATTTAAATAATTGCCTGCTTTCAGAATTAAAGCTCCCAATGTACTCCGATTACCGAAGCACTTGAGATGTTGGTTCTCCAGGGGCTCCCAGAGTAGTGACTTGACTGTAGGTTGTGGATCACCCCGAGAAAGAAGAGAACTATGGCAGTTGTTGGAACTTCCGAGAGGCTGAGGGCAGCCATCCGGTGAGAAGGGCAGGGTGGAGCAGGGTGAGCATGGAGGTGTCTCAGAATACTCGGAATGAAGTCTCACTATGATTTTTATGCAGATTATATTTAAACTTAGAGATGAGGATGTGATAAAAGTCCCTCGAGTCACCACGTGGTACTGCCACTGAGAAGAGCTCTTCGGTTCTCTATTTCACCTCTCCAAGTAAGACTGACATCAGGTCTGTGGTTTTAGAGCTTCTGTAAGGATAGATGGTTCTGGATCTCAGGCTGATACCTCAAGGGAAGAGGGAGCCACCATGTGTTGGGTGAGGCCTAAATAATGAGCATGGAGACTATCCCGGATTTTCTGGAAGAGAATCAATTCCAAACACTCCTCTGTGATTCCATAAGTGATTGTTAGATTGGGTATGCTAATTATTTGTACAGAAACCATTGTGTCTAGAGAGAGGATGTGGTGATTTTCATCCCAGCTGGCTGTGTTAAGCCTCTCTTTCTCCCTATATCTCTTCCTATACACCCAGAGAAACACAAAAGCACCTCTGTCTACCTACTTACCTATCTCTTCACCTCTATTTACCTTTCTAGCTAGTTCTATTTACTGAAATGGAAGTGCGAGTAGGCGTGTATGTGTATACACAGAAAAGATGTACATACACTCCCCGCAGACATATAAATATTCAGAAAACATTTATTGAACTCGTATCACACACAAGGTACTTTTATATGCTCTTTAGATACTTCAATGAACAAAAAAAGACAAAAGTCCTTGCCCTTGTGAAGCTCATATTTTTTTTGGGGGGGAACAACAGAAAATAAATGATAACTATAACTAATGTAAGTTACAATAAAAGGTACACAACTATTAGCATGGAGCAAGGGGAATGGGGTGTGGGGGCAGGTTGCAACTTTAAATAAGGGGGTCAGAAAAGTCCTCAGTGAAGTGACACTTGAATAAATACAAGCGTGTATTATCCAGGACGGGCTCCTAAACCTCACAGCAAATGGGAACTGTTTGGTTTCAGTTACATGGTTTTTCCATTGCCTTATTTTCATTGAGATGTTGGAAGTCCCAGGAAACCATGCATTGTTAGATCAGTTCTTGAATGGGCAGAAATTTGACTGAGAAAAGCCAGATCGTAAGTTAATCAGAAAGAGGCTGCAAAGAGCCAGGCTGTAGTTGAAAAAAGTGAAGAACCAGACTGGAAAGATCAAGACCAGATCCCGATGACAGGTTGGCGTCAGCTTGGAGGCGTGAAGAAATTGGACAATTTATGGTCGCTAGTCAGGTTGCATCATAATTCCTGGTCTGCACAAGAGCTCAAGGGAAAGAACAAATACGTTTTCTGGGTTCTATTTTCAGTTTATGTTGCTCTCCCTTTTATGGATTTCAGACTCTTCAAAGATATTCTTTAGCGGCTTTTGTTTCCAAAGGAAAACCAGAAGAATGATGTTGGAATTTCACAGATGGGGCGGGGGAGAGAGGGCTCATCCTGTCTATAACCCTGGGAAGAATTGTTTTGATTGTAGACCAGCTAACTGGAAGGAGACGAGACGCATAAATAAGACGGGCCCTGGAAAGCACATGTGGGGTGACCACGTCCTGCCAAAGCTGAGAAGACACAAAGAAAATGGAATTATTTACTGTCTGTAGGATAGGGCTCTAAACCCAAGAAGCTGATTCATAGCTGCTATCATCGCCCTGTAAACACATTAAAAATAAAGCACAGGTTATGTTAGATGTACCAGTCCATCTAACAATGATAAAGCCCAGAAATTTCCAACAGTGTAAAAAATCCTAATTATTCATTATATTAATGATATATAATAATATATAATATCTTACATTATACATGATGTTATATTATCTTATTCCTTCTAATCTCAGTCTTGTTTTTTTTTTTTTTTTTTCAGGTCTTGGACATCGGGATCTTTAAAATGCTTTTTGATTGTATTTAAGGATGATTGCACTGCATGAAATCCTTCGGTGGCATCCTGCTTTCTTTAGGATAAAATTTAGATGGTTTATAAAGCACTGCAAAGTGCTTTTGATCTGTCCACCCCACCACCGCTGTCTACCTCTCCAAACTTGTTCTGTGCTGCTCTGCCCTGGGCAGCCTCCTGCTGCCAGAACAACTTGATGCCATTCTCTGAATAAATCACACCGTTCCATGCAGCAGTGTCTTTGCCCATTACAGTGCCTCTGCCTAGAACATCCTTCCTACCCTCGCCCACCTGGCTGGATTTGTCACTTCCCCCTGAGAGTCTTCCTAACTTTTCTTTCTCCTTCAGACTGAGTTGGGTTGTGAGCCCCGTAGGACCCTGGGCATACCTCTCTCACGGCCCTTACCAGCTTGTAATGTAAGAGTTGCCCTTTTTGTTTTCTTATGACGAAGACTAAGAATTTCTTGAGGGTAGAGTTGAAGTGATCTCTTACCCCCGCTTCTAGAAGAGGATCATAGTGCTTAGCATATATAGTGGCTCAATGTGTATGTGTGTGTGAAATTGAATTGAAGCATTGCCGGTCTCAAATATTGCAGTATCCACAAGGTAAGGAAACTGACAACTTCATAGCAATCAGTGAACTAATGTTAGTGACGGAGAAGCTCTCAATAAGTCATAACTATTATTATAAGCAGCAATTTTCCAAGCTCAGCAGTTCACCATGAGCAGTTATTGGGTCTTACTGACTTCTCCACAACCCTGCAGGGGACAGATAGGAGGAAGAGATAAATGGCTTTCCAGTTTCATTTACGTTCACAGTTTTTAAATGCTGCATCCCTGCTGTCTTCATATAAACTGCAACCAGCATGGACACTGTTCTATAGATGGAATTAATCAAATTGTAGCATGGCAGAATAGCTTGGCTCTGATCTAAGATGGATCAGCCAACAACTCTATCTGTTCAGAGCTACTTTGTGTCCAAATAAGAAAGCAGGTGGAATCTGTGTAATTACCGGACACCTGTATGGACCTGGTTCCTCTCCCTAGGCCTCCATTCCATCTTCCCAGGCTCTGGGTCCCCATCTACTGTGTCCTGTGCAAAGCTGACCTCCATTGTTGCATGACTGCCTATCAAAATCTTCCTATCTTGTGCTTCCTTTTGATGTATTTGACTTGCTGGTCTTTATTGAATTAATTCTTGTTAAGCTTCCAATGCCATCGATTCTCAGAAGCTTTGAGTTTTAACCTTCGAGGTTTAATGCACTCATTTTGCAGAAGAGCAATGGAAGGTCTGGAGAGGGGAAGGGAAACATCTCAAAGTCATAGAGCTGACAGAAGTGGAACTATTATCCGGGTTCTTCCGGACATCCCAGCATAGTCCCACAGACCAAGGCTCAAATCCCTGCTCAGCCATTTACTGATCATACAGTTACTGAAAAGCTGCTTAAGTTTCCAGAGTCTCTGTCTTGTCCTGCAATCATTCTAGAAAATAGTAATTCCTACCTGCCAGGGTTGTTACAAAGATTAAATAAGAAAATATATATCCTGGACTTTGCACAGCTTCTGACATGTAGTAAACACATACATGCTGAGCAATTTTTCCCCCTCACAGCAGGCTGGGGTCTTGGAGCAAGATCCTAGAGGAGATGTTTTGAAGCGTGGTACTCTTTTAGCCCTCAGATGCACCAGCAGATAGATATCCTTTATTTTGACCTCTCTTACTGCACTTTGCTCGTAGGTCTTTCAAGTTGAGCTGAATGTTCCTAATAATTAAAATAATTAATGTCTGTGTTATTTTCCCTCTTGAGAAAAGAAGCCACTTCAGCCTCTCCCCTCTCGCTGGTCCTCCAGGTTATAACCTTGGTCTATCTGTGTCCCCGTCTCTGCTCCGTGGACAGTTTCTTCCAGCCTTGCCTGCAGCCGGAGAGGCTCTGTGGAGGGTTTCTGCAGGATGCTCAAGAGGGCAGTGTGGTAATGCCGAAGAAGGCAGCCTCGCCTCGAGGAAAGCCTTGGCCATTTCTACAAGAAAATGTTTACCCTGGAAATTAAATTATATTTGGGATTTTTGGTTTCCCTTCCCCCACCCCCGCCGTGGGAGGTTTCGGAAAGTTACTGTGGTGACCAGCACAGCCAGAAGGCTGTCAGCATTTCAGCTCTGCAGGCGGGCCCTGCAGGCTCCTTCAGCACCTGGGCCCCCAGGGACCCTGTGCACGTGAGGGCTGGGCCCCCCAGCGGGGTCAGTGGCTTGGCACCAGCCCAGCACCACCCCCTCCCCAAACACACATACATTCTCCCATCTTTAGCCACTTTGGGATCAACAGCTTAGGATGAATTTCCAACTTCAGTTGGATGGTTTGAGAGGGTTGTTTTTGTTTGTGTGTGTGTGTTTTCCAAAATATTTCTGAGAAAGTAGCTCTTAAAATGTACCCTGTGTATGCACAGATTCATGCATATTCATAGCCTGTTCCTCTCAGTAGGTTCGATTTTGGGTTTTTTTTTTCCTGTCAAATGAGACATTAGATGAGTTCTGAGGCCCCTTGCAGCTCTGACATTCCAGAGTTCTAGGTGTACAAGAATAGAGAGGAATCTATGAAAAGTCCCAACCCTTGGGAAATCCTTACTTTCTCTGTGGCTTCACGCAACTAAACCAGTTACTCAATGCTCTTGATAACTTGAAGATGAACAATCCCTGTTGTCCAGGTGTCTTGTTCAATTAACTCATCATTCACCACCAAATACAGATTCATTGTACTCTACCATGTGTCAGGCGCAGAGGTGGGTCCTGCAATAAAGCGAAGTGACAGATGCAGTCCCTGCTCCCATGAGGTTTGCAGATTAGTGGGGATATAGATATTATGCCAATAACCACACACAGAGTGAGTGCAATTAAAAATTGAGGTGAGTGCTATGCAGGAAAAAGGGTAACT
Source organism: Indri indri (assembly GCA_004363605.1). Lineage (NCBI taxonomy): Eukaryota > Metazoa > Chordata > Mammalia > Primates > Indriidae > Indri > Indri indri. Next base: position 57,438 of record RJWJ010005367.1, read on the forward strand.
AAGATAAAGCATAAAGTATAAGAGGACCTAATTTAAAATGAAGGGTCAGGGAAGGGGGAAGTGATTTTCTAGCTAAGACACACAGGATATGTGGAAGGTGCCCAAGTGAAGTGTTTACGTGGTACACTGTGTGTAAGGACCAGGGGTGGAGACCGAATTATTGACTTAGAATGGCTGGTTGAAAGTAACAATGGTGACCTCATCTTCTGCCATCCAAGGAAGAAATTAATCCACTCTAATTCTCAGCGAAAGCTCGTAGCAAAGGCCATGATAGTTCTTGTAGGTATCTTAAATTGTCAAATATTCAGAGCATCCCACAGTGCGAAGAAACCTCAGAGGTCATCTGAATCAACTCTCTTCTTATTTAGGTATCTCCTTGAAAATATGCTATTCAATCACCAAGATTCTGCCAGGAGACTCAGCCACACAGGAGTCACTTTTTCCATTCTTGACAGTACCATGTTTTCCTTTTTCTGATCTCTTAGTTTCCCCCTTACTTAGATTTCCCATGCTAGATTATCAATTCCATAGGGAAGACATTTTGACTTCTTGGTTCAATGACACATCTCAAGTGTCAAGAGCAGCGACTGCCATGTAGTAGCTTCTCAGGGCATATTTATTGAATGAATTAATTGAAGCTAAAATAGGCCTCCCTAAATTTTTGCTTATTGGCCTTGGTTCTCCTCTCTGGAATAAGAAAGAAGAAACCAAGTATATTCTTTGAGATACATATATGAGACAGATAAAAATATAGATATACATGGATATATTGGAGATATTTATATGTGTGAGTATGTATAATATATATATATATAGAGAGAGAGAGAGAAAGATTTATTATAAGAAATTGGCTCACATAATTATGGAGGCCGTGAAGTCCCAAGATCTGCGGTCAGCAAGTTGGAGACCCAGGAGAGCCAACGTGTAGATCCAGTCTGAATCTGAAGGCCTGAGAACCAGGAAAGATGATGGGGTAAGTTCCAGTCTGAAAGCTGGCAGGCTCAAAACCCAAGAAGAGCTGATGTTTCAGTTTGAGTCCAAAGGCCAGAAAAGAGAGATTGCCCATCTCTAAGCAGTCAGGCAAGAAGAGTTCCTTCTTACAGGAGGGTCAGCCTTTTTGTTCTATTCAGGCCTTCAACCGATTGGATGAGATATAGTTGGAGAGGGCAATATACTGCTCAGTCTACCAATTCAAGTGCTAATCTCATCTCCCAAACACCCCCATAGCCATACCCAGAATAAAATTTGACCAAATATCTGGGCACCCTGTGGCATAGTTAAGTTGCTGTATAAAATTAACCATCATATTACCTATCAGACTATCAAAGGGGAGTGTATGTAATGAAGCCTTGAAGAACTCACTCACAGAGAGAGACAGGGTATCTTACAGGTGAGTAGCAAGTTTTGGCATCTTCTGGGAGGAGGGTGAATTGTTGGATATATGTACAGGCAGAGGTAGAAGAAAACTTTACCTTTACTGGGTCCAGAAGAGCTCATGGAATGAATGGCTGTGATGGGAGCAGACGGACAGATTCGGTTCAGAAACCGCCCCCACATGCACTTAATAATTTGCTTGAAATAATTATTCTTTCTAATATTTACCCCTCAATATTACCACCAAAAAATGGCAGTAAAAGCAGGACCAAAACCAAGTTGGCCTTAAACCATTCGATCCAAAGGTTATACTGCAGCCTAAGCTCCCCTGGCTTTCAAATCAAACATTGATAAAAAGACACACCCTTAATCTCAGGGTCTATAGCTACAGAGCTGGAAGTTGGGAGTTGTGCTAACCAGACATGTGTTCAACTTGCTAATGCTGGTGACCAATCCTAGATTAACTTATCATATAATAAAATGTAAATGATCACTTTCTCCACTTAGCTATCACACATAGAAAAGAGTTCATGTTTTCTGGGATAAACTGAAGAAAATACCAGTATAATTCAGTCCCCATTGTAACTCTATACAGGATTTAATAAAATAAAATAGTATGAGGCGTGTGAAGAAGCTAGAAAATAATATTCATCTTCCAAAAAAAAAGAATTCAACAAAAACTGACCTATAGATGAACTGGATGTTGCAACAAGCAGACGAGGACTTTATATATTATTATAATCATGTTGAGGATGTACAGGAAAAGATAAAGAAAATAAATGGATAGGCAAAGAATCTCAAGAGAGATTTGGAAACTACAAAAAAGAGCCAAAATAGAAATTCTAGAGCTAAAAAATAAAGTAGTTGAAATTTTAAAAAATGCATATTAGACGGCTGAAAAGGCAATCTCCAAGTCCAGATTGTTTTGCTGACAAAGTCTACCAAACATTTAAAGAAGAAATAACACTAATTCTACACAATCTCTTTTGGACAACAAAGAAGAAGGAAGATTCAATTCATTTTATGAGACCAGCATTACCCTAACACTAAGAACAGACATAGACCAGTGCTAAAAAATACAACTACAGACTGATACCTTTCATTATTATAGATTTAAAAATTCTAAAATAAAAGATAAGCAAGTTGAATTCTTCAATATAAAAATATACCATAACCAAGAAGAGTTTATTCCAGGAAAACAAAGACTAGTTCCATATTCGAAAAATTATCAATATAATCTGACATTACAGTTGGATTTGAGTTTATATTACTTGAAGTTTATATTTATTAGTTTATACATAAGCAGTTTAAATAAGAAAGACTTCATGATCACATCAATTGATGCAGAAAAACTGTTCAAAATTCAATACTGAATATAATCTAGCCCAGATTATACTCATTTTTATACCAATACAGTCATAAAATATAATCTTTAATATCCTTTGTTGAAGAAAGGGTCCACAAAAGTAAAAGTACCTAGGACCCACCAAAGTCAATGCAACTATGCTCTGTAATTATATAGGTCATAATTAGATAGTAATCTTGATCAAGTTATATCACTGTAATTTATCAGTCCGTGTGTCTTAGCTATAAAATAGGAGGTAGTAAATAGTTTTTATCTCACAGGAGTGTGGCTTTTTGAAAGATTAAACAACCACCTAAGTGCTTATCAAACTGCCTATTGTATAACAAATACTCGATAAATGGTAGCTGCTTTTAAAATACATATATGTGACATGGTACGTACTTTAATGTTCTGTTCAGTATTTTTAATTTATCAAATTGGGTTAGGACTTTTGTATCAAAAGACATTGTACATTTTTGGAGTTTCTTTTCCAATTTTATGAGATTTGTTCAAGAACTCCCAAAATTAAGGTTTAAAGACTGCAATTACACTTTTCATGCTGTTTCCTGTTCTAGCATTTCTGTAAAGATCTAACAAAGAAAAAGTCCTGTGGACTTCATGGGATGATGATTCCATCACATACCTGCAGTGGGACCTAAGCCTCAGTCACCTTTTCAGGAGGAGAAAAATGAGCTATACTCATACACTTTCACTTTATAGCTAGTTCTCTGTTTATTTTTCTCCTGCATGTAAAAAAGGAAAAGCTTTTAAGGATAGAATATGTTGCCATCGGCTAGAGGTTTTTCTCTGTGTAAAATTCATTGACCCTAGTGGATCAAAAACATAAGCTGCTCTGATTAGCTTCATGTTCTAATTCAGTGATTCTAAAACCCAGCTAGAGAAGTGGAGGGTTGTTGCTTTTTTATATGTATCACTGTTCCTCACCCGGCTGCTTCAGAATTTCTTAGAGACATTATTCTAAAAGCTCTCCAGGTGATTCCAGTGACTGACAAGATTTGGAAACTCATGTCTTCTCAACTATCCAAACCATTGCTCATGTGGAAAAGGATTGTTATTTTATGAAAAAAGACTAGGGCAAGGAGAAGGAACTGTGGCAATCCTATGCTAAAAGGGGGGGGCGGGGAGCTCTTAGGTACTTTTTTTCCTTAAAAATCTGCTTATGCCTAGAGTGATAAACATTTGTTTGGCACAGTCATCTTAACCATTATTGAGCCACAAATGTCTTTGACAATCTTGCCCATGTCCTTTCTCCAGGAAATTCAGAACATTTCACACACAGTTTCAGTTTCAGAGAGTTGAAGAGTCTTTAGAATCTTTTTAAAACGGAGCTTTCGGATTAGTGGAAATGGATTACAGAGATCACCTGTAAAATGGTCCACCTACAGACTTGTAGGCTAAACAAATGGTTATTGTTTCAAACCATTGAGTTTTAGGGTAGTTTTCATACAACATTATTGTCTCATTATATATCTGATAGACTTGCATTCTTGGAATAGACTTCTACTTGGTTATATTATTCTTTTCTGTTTCACTGAATTCTAGTTGTTAACATTTAGATTACTGTTTTTGCATCTATGTGTATTAGAGATGTTGACCTTTAAATTTCCTGTTTTTTGTAATTTCCTTATCAAATTTTAATATCAAGCTATGCTGCTCTCATAAATTGAGATCAGAATTTTACCATCAACTCCAACCGCTGAACACTTTCCCCTCATTTCTGGAAGAGTGTGTGAGAAATTGTTGTTACTTCTTCCTTAAATGTTAAGGGAGAACTCACTGGGAAAGTCTTCTAGTTGTTGAAATTATTTAGTGGAAAGGTTTTAAATTACAGGCTCAATTTATTTAATAGATATGGAATTATTTATATTTATTTCTTCTTATTTCAGTTTTGAGGATTTCTAGAAATGTGTCAATTTGATTGAAATTCTCAAATTTATTCACATGAAGTTACTAATATCCTTTTATTATTTATTAATATCTACAACATCTATCGGCCATGAAGTCTATCAACTTGATTAGTCTGTTCTAAGTACCACTTAATTTTTTAATTTTTGTATTAATAAATTTGTTTTCTATTTTATTAATTTGTTCACATCATTTTTATCGTTTCCTGGGGTTAATTTTTCACTTTCTTTTGGTTAATTTTTTTCTTTGATTTCTTGGGTTGGATATTTAGATAGTTGATTTTCAGCCTTTCATATTTTCTAATATTAATGTATATTCACCTTAAGGCTGTACATTTCACCCTTAGCACAGCTTTAGTTGTATTTCACACCATTTGATAATAGTATTTTTATCATTATAAAGTACAATTTGCTTTATAATGTGCTTTGTTAATTCTTTCTTGACATTTGGATTATTTAGAACTATATTAACTATTTTTCAAAGATCAGAAATTTTCTAGTGATCCATTTGTTTTCAATTTCTTGCTTCATTCTACTGTGGTCAGAAAACATACTCTGACTGATTTATCTGTCCTGTTCAGTGTTTCAAGCAGAGGACACATTCAAGGTATAAAATTATCATGTCATCCTTGTTGGTCCCCAAATTGTGAGTCATAAGATCTCGTGGTTTTTTGAGTCACCTGGGAGTCAGAAAGAGAAAAACTGGGCTGAATTCTATTCTCCCCCTCCCCTATTTCATTTTATTTCCAGCATATCCACTTTATCTGTTTTACTTAGTAGGTTTTAGTATAAGAATTTTTTAAAAAAACAATTTGGCTACTTAAACAATATTTAAAAACCACTGTATGATTAGAATATCTTGCAATCCCTTCTGATTTTGAAATTCCATTATTCTATGTATTTTGCTATCAGTAAAACCCATATCACCCTGCTAGGGTAAGAATGATCTAATCAGATTTACTTGGTATGCTGACCTTCATACATGGGCTCCATTAAATTGATACAGTTACATTATTATTATATTAATTTACATATGTGTGAACGGCCAGATGCATCTCAGCTAAGTTTTGTAAGAACCAATATAGTTATCAATTAATCAAGTAAAAGATGTTTGACTCCTCCTAGAGACTAAAGACATGCATGTTAAAGCAATCGTATCTTATGATTTTCCTTGTTAATTGGAATGGCAAAGGTTAAGTATTTTTATATATTGGTGGTGAGAATTTATATTGAAAATTACTTGGGTTTATTATTATTATTGTGATGATGATGGTTATGATTATTTTGTCCAAGGAAGGAATTGGAGTAGAGTCAAGTGTCACGAATTCAAATGCCTATAGGAGCCAAGAAGGGGAAATCAGATTGACATTTCCTTTTTCATGGAAGCATTCAGTTGCAAAAGTCTTCTATAAGAGTTTGACGAAATATAATGAATAGAGCCAAGCTGTATTTCAAGTACAAGACAACAATTAGATACACTCAAACATGAAGCATTTCAGCACTCAAACAGCCCTTTTTATCACAGATACACACATATTCTTGATGACGAATTTGTCTAATAAAAAGCACGAGTCAAAAAAAAAATTAAATGAGAACTGAAGGAGCCACAGTAACAAAACATTAAGTGGTATGCAGTGAATCTTTCTAAATCTAAAACTAATATGAGCCAATTACGCAAATAATATTTACAGAACAGATTACTCATGTGACAAAATATAATAAAGATAATGAAATTATTGTAAAATTAAAAATGCAGTTAGAGGAGATAGGAGAAGGTATGAGATTGTTCTTGGATAGAGTCAATTGGTAAGGTCAAATCGAAATTTATTTTAAAATATAAAAGATGAAATGACTTTAATTGCTAAATATTCTTTTCAGTCTTAGAGGGATATTTTTGGAAAATATGAAGTAAGGTCACTGTACTTTTCCCCTTTCTGTTAAAATCAAGTTGAAGTGAATGATTTTATGCAAAAGCATGACATGATCCTTTTTAAACAAAGTTTTGAATCTATTTATTATTCTGTGTATATATAAAAATGATATCTGAAATGATATGTCCCTAATAATGATGGCTATTTCTTGATGGAAAATTTAAGGTGACATAGGAATTTTCTTCTTTGTACTGTTCTCCATGACTCAAATTATTTATAATGATTATGTAATAAGTTTACCAGAACTTTAGCCATTTTTCTCCTTTACAAGAAAAATAAAACAAATATCAAACAAACACAAAAATAAAATTGTGTGGCTCATTCCACAAACTTATGAACTAAAATAAAATTCTAAGGCCCTCCCTGCCCCCACTGCACAGATTCCTCTCTCAGCCAAAGGAACCCCAGAGAAACCCTAAAACTGAGCTCCCAGCTCTGACGGGATGGGCCTTCAGACATGCCTGATTATACCCTGTCCCTTGCCCGCGGCCATCAGGCTTCTTTTCCCGAGGGTGAAACAGAAACCAATCTCCCTATTTGTGGCTTCAACACTACAACTGACCAGTATTCTTGTCTGATAATAGACCACCAACCACGGAGTGGTTTTAACCACTCTACAGTTTGTGCAGTAAGGGATTTGTGTCCTTGCTTTACCTTTTGACTTCAGAGGGCTGCCATTTTCTGAACATGGACCCCATAAAGGGGCACAAAGCTCAATTGCTCATGCACATGTTTCTTCTTTCATAAATATTCACGACTCCTCCTATAGCTTGTTAAATATGTATATTTTGGCCACCCTGCTCAGCGTACATTCCTGTTCCCCTTGTCACTCCCTTAAAGCACATGTTTTTGGCTTCTGGCTGGAGGCTTTGCTTCCCAGCCTGCTGGAATGGCCACCTACAGGCTGCAACCCTTTATGAGAAATAAAGCTCTCCTTTCCAAATTTATAAACCTCATCCTTTCTGCAGTTAATGAACTAATTGTGACTCAAAGGATAGTTGAGATTTCTGTAATTCTAAATCCTGTCAGGCTGGCTCCAGCTGATGAGCGATGAGAAAACTGGTGAGACATCTGTTCCTTCCCAGCAGAAGACAACTCGTGTACTGTCTACTCTGGCCTTGCTACTGGGGCTGTCCTCCCGGCCTCCTCTACCCATTAGCTGCCTCTTTCTTCCTCTGTCTCTGTGTACAGGTTCTCCCACTGTCCTGCATAAATTGGAACTTAAATACTATGGACTAGGTTATAAGACTAATGGATCAGAAGAGATCTTTCCTCCTGCCTGCTTCTCCCTGGAAGGGAACCATATTTATTACTTTAATTAGAGCACCGAGCTGTAGGAGTAAATGCAAGTCTTCAGCTCTTCTCCTGACAACTTCAAATTGGGGAGGTAACTTGGAAAACTGCTGTTGCAAAAACGCCAGCTGGATAATTAGTACTATGTGGTTAATAGTTAAAAAAAAAAAAAAAAAGTGGGAGGGGAAATGAGAATTAGTGTAAGCATCTTTAACAAACTAACATTCTAAAATGGGTTTCCAAAAATGTTGCTGATGAAATGTTTGGGAGCTTTTTGTTAAATGTGACTTAGTGTATTAAGGTTCTCTTTGTGCGGAGGGAGGAGCAAGGTGTTGACATACATCTAACCTGCAGCAAATGTCACTGAATTGCTGAGCTGGCTTTCTCTCTGTGTTGAAAGGAGAGAATAACTCCCTACAATTATTCCTCCAGGGAGAATAAATTTGCCAACCGATTAAGGCAAGAAAAGACAAAGTTTCCGAAGGTATTTTGGGAATTCAGCAGGGTCTGAATAAGTCATACATTTTTAAATAATAACCTTTATATGTCCAAGAGTATTTCCAAAATTGTTTATGACTAGTAAGGTATGGCCCAGGGCAATCAGAATAGAAGCTAGGCATTATGCTACACAGGGTCATTACACCTCGAGAGCAGCCCTCATTGAGTCTCTTGTTTGCATATGAGGCACCTCTGCTTTGTTTGGAAAGGATAGAAGTTTTTGGTAGTTTCTAGAAGATGAAACTATTTATAGTCAGATTTAGCTACTTTTCATAAATTCTGAACACCATCATCTTTCGGTCATTTATTCATTCAACAAACACAACACGGAAGCCACTATATGCCAAATATTGAAGCTACAAAGATAAACAACAAATAGCACAATGCCAGCCCTTAGAGGTTTACATTTTAAAGTAGGAGTGGCAAACATTTTTCTGTAAAGGGCCAAATAATAAACATTTTCAGCTTTGCAGATATACAGTACCTGTCACAACCATTCAACTCTTCTGTTGTAACATGAAAGTAGCCACAGATGAGACATGAACAAATGAGTGTGGCTGTGCTCCAATAAAACTTCATTTATGGATACTGGATGTTGAATTTCATATGATTTTTACATGTCACAAAAAATGTTCTTCTTTTGTATTTTTCCGACCATTTAAAAATGCAAAAACCATTCTTAGTAAGCTGTACTAAGACAGGTGACTGTATAGATTTGACCTAGTCCCTGTAGGTCCCTGATAGTGGAGGAGATCAGGTTGCTAGGACCAATTGGCTGATGTTGAAAGTGGAGTGATAAAATACATACCTGCGTAGGTGATGATATGCCCACAGATGCATGAATTATAGAACCTTAAGGTTGAAAGAAACCTCAGAAAGGCCTTGAATGACTTTCACAGGGTATTTTCTTCCCCTTCAGGTCATTTCCAATCAGCAGGCCCAGCCACCTTCAATGAACTTGACAACTTGCCAAGGCAGCCTATGTTGTTGTTGGATAGAGACGTTTTCATTAAATTTGTACTTTCATTAAAAACACATATACATATATAAATAAATAAGGACTCTGCATCCCAGTAAGGCTTTCTTGGTATCCCTATTTTGCCTTCTTTGGCAGATCCCAGGGAATAAATACAAGCAACTTTTCCACTTGACATAATTTACAGATCACTATCCCATCACTTGTAAATAACCTCATAACCTCTTTGCTATTTAATATTGATTTTTTTTTTTTTTTTGCCAATTTTGGGTCACATAACGTGGTTCTTCTAATTGGAAGGTTGAAAAGACCTGTTTTCTAGGTTTCCTATTCTTTTTGATTCCTTCATAGATTCAATATTAGCTCATGTGTTTATAGCTTGGAGACAATTAAAAAGAAGCTTAAAGAAAAGAAAATTAGAGTGTTTCCTTTTAAAGCAGTGATTCAAAACAGATTTGCATAATAATAAAAATATGTGCTAGTGTGCCCTATTAAAATTAATGTGCTTACATGATAAGGCTTTTGGAACATGGGGCATAGCACATTTTCGCCTTGAGAAAAAGTGCTAATCCCAAATGAGCATTATCTTCTTTGCAAAATGAATAAGATCCAAGCTATCTATTCTCTTAACCTTTCCTATGTTTCCTTATCTTTATTAAAATATAAGGCAACTTGTTAAAGTCAGCTTAATAACAGAAGTTTCATTCAAATGGGCCAAAGTACTAAAAATGCATGCTGATGGGAGTGTGTGTGAGGAGGATTGATGGATGGGGGGTGTATGTCTGTGTGTGTGTGTGTGTGTGTGTGCGTGTAATTGCACTTATAACACTATATCGTAACTGCTGGGACATTATGCTCTATAATAAATATTACAGACTTTGGAGTTAGACAGACTATGTCAAATAAGTGCTCACTAATAATATCCAATAATATTTGGATATTAGTATTCAAATATCACTCTATTCTTCCTTTCAGCCTCCACCAAATTGCTTCTAAGGCTAATAATTGGCAAAGTGGGAGTGAGAGGGTAAAAAAAGTGACATACTAGAAAATCTAACAGGAGAGATCTCAAGCTGGAGATAGAAATATGTGATCCAAGAGATTCACTCTTTGGTTTCTTTATATGAAATCCTTTCCCTAGCGTAATTAAAATATGATTCAATATTTAGCTTAAAACTAAAATCTCTTTCTCATCTGGAGGGGATTACAAGAAAGAAGACTGGTGTGGTTCTTATTTAAAATGTAAACATTGGTTTAAGCATGCAGGATTGTCTCCAAGTCTAATAGACAGCAAAATATATTGTATTCCTGGAGGTTGAGGTGTTAAGAAGGTTTAACTTTTAGCACCAAGACATTTGTATAATAGCTAAGATGTTTAAAGTAGTTCTGTACCTTTGGATTATGCAGTTTATGAAAATCAATTTATGAAAATCAGTTCAACTGATTTTTTCTTATGATTAGATTGAGGTTTTGAGTTACTGGGAAGGATGCTTCAGAGATGAATTGTCCTTCTCAGTGCATCATATCAAAGGTACATCATCTTGACACGTGGTACTGGTGATGGTAACCTTGATCACTTAGTTAAGTGCTATCTGTCAAAAAATCTTCACTGTAAATTTGCTATTCCCCCCTTCGAGTTACTAACTATTTGGGGGGAGATACTTTGAGGCTATGCAAACTCCAAATTTACGGTTAAACTTTTGCCTATTAATTTTGGCATTCATTGATGGATCTAGGCAAAACATTTTGAAGCAGAATATGATTTATGCATCAAGGCTTGCCCTATCAGATTTTAAGCGTACTATAAATATTCTGTAATTAAAGGAACATGGAGAATAGACAAATAGATTAGTGAATAAGAAGAGAGAACCCATTAAAACATCCAAGTGTATATGTAAATATAGCCATCAGAAACAGTAGGGAAAGGATCAATTATTCAACAAACTATGTAGGGATAATTGGCTATTTGGAAGAAAATAAAGTTAGATCTATATGTTATGTAT